>LR991040.1:12192681-12278535 GCA_905163495.3 Cosmia trapezina | reverse complement strand
ACCGAAACACCCCCCTAACCCCCTATGTAAAATTTCAACATTTATATCTGTAATTTTTATGGTGTGCATAATAAAGAGTATTCTATCTATCTATCTATCTATCATATACAACGTGTAACGTTAAATGCGCAAAACCTCTTAAGGGGTCATTGTACTCATCATTATGAACAACTTTTACTATGGGAGCAGAACCGTCGCTGTGAAACCCTTCCGAGGAAACCGATACAGCACTGTCCAGCAAAGCAAGAGTGTGATGTGGATGGCGCGTTTAACGTTACACGTTGTATACTTACTTCAAATTACTATAAGTACTATCGCTAATGTGTATCTTATCTGCTATCACACGCTGCCAGCAGACAATATGCCCGGATGTACCGGACGTAGAGATCGAGCCGGATAACCTAGTTGTCGACCAGTATACCCAGATAATTATGCAATTGATTGGCTTATGTTTTGCGCCATATCGCGGTAAGAAATACGTAGGTAGCGTTTTGTTTTTGTTTTCTCAAATGGAATCGATAGATAGGTAAGTTAAATGTTTGTTGAGAATACCTACAGAAGGCTATTTTCAGATAATAGCCGCTCGATTCGATCGAACGTTAAGCTAAGCTTGCCGCGGTCGGTTCTTGGATTGGTGACCATCCATTACATATTGTTGAGAGTGAGACCCTTCCGTGCTTAGACATTAGTCCCGACTGTCATTCGTAGATCTTATTGACAGTTGTGACGGGTGGTCAGAAGCCCGAAAGTCTGACAACCAGTCTTGCCAAGAGGTATCGTGTTACCCAGTTACTGGGTTGTGGAGGTCCGATTGGTAGTCGCTCCATTTAAAATACTAGTATTCTGTTGCATCCGGTTACATTGGAAGCCGCCCCTGACATAACTGGGAAAAGGCAGACTTTCGGGCTTCTGACGATCCGTAACGACTGTCAAAGATCCACGAATGACAGCCGGGATTAACGGCTTAACGTGCTTTGCTTGGAGGAGTCTCGGTATGTAAAGATGGTCACCCATCCACGGACCAATCCCGGCAAGCGTAGCTTAACCTGACGGATCGACCCGTGCGGCTGTTATTACTTAGCCACAAGCTCCTCTCTCGCCTCCTATAACATGGGATTTAAACATATCTGGTGAAATGTGGGTATTTAATCTATAGGTACTTATACCTCTGTCTAACCCTTCGGGGATTATAGCCGTGATGTTATGCTGGTATAACGAAGACGAAGCCTACTTATCGCAACCAGTGTGGGACAGCGCCGGCTGGGTCTAACATGTTGCTACGTCCTGCAGTACCGACGACGCAGCTGTACGCGTCTCGTTTTTACCACTCTACGAAGACTGAGGACATCGTAGAGTACATACGGGTGAAAACCAACTGGACCTTGAGGGTGGAGAAGTTGGAGGCGCAACTTAACACCAATTTGAAGTCGTTTGTGGTGCGCGTTCCGACTCACGATTTGGTGACCTTCCACAAGGAAGAGTTTTGGCCAAAAGGTGTGCTGTATCGGCGTTTCCGTGGCCAGCTACGCGACACCTCGCAGCGTAACATGACGCCGTCACTTCGTGTGCAGTAGTTTTTAAGTTTGATAATGTTTTTTAATAGTCTATTAGTTTATTTAATAATTTGTGTATTTTATCTATGGGCCTTAGTTGCCTGACAATAAAGGAATTATTATTAATATAACTGGAACTAGATTTCCAGAGTCAACTTTCTACAATAAATCACAAATGTGCCTATTTCGCACCCTGCCTAAACCCAAAGCTTCATAAATATCGGTCAGCCGTTTGTTGACCACTGTCTGCGCTTACGTGATATTCTTTTGTTTTCGTCGCGTCCAATGTAGGCGGGGTTTTTATAGGCCATGTCTGGGATTCTGCGATAATGACGCTAAATCTGTGTGGGTTTAGGATTTTAGCTTGAGTAAAATTAATGGTAAGAATTCAGGCTGGATATTGATTGCCCAGAGGGCGTAGACAAAGTAGCATTCGATTAGAGATGACGCTAGTAGAAAAGATTCATCCCATAAGACTGGAAGCCGACCTCAACATAGTTAGGAAAAGGCTAGGCAGATTGATATTGGTACTTATAAGTTAGGTATTAAAAATGCTAAAAATTCTTCAAAATATTGAACATTTTTTTTGCAGTCAGTTGCTAAGTATGAATTTGAGTTCTAACAAAAAATCAGCTGATGCTAAATAGGTGCATTTCATCCAGGAACATGCATTATTGTTTCTACTGAGGATGGATTCCATCCAATACTCATGACCTATTCACACTTTTTACAAACTATTTGATGTTATGGTGGCATCTACATTCCTACATGCGAATTACGCATCACACTGACGTCGTGCAAAATCGTGCATCGCGCAAGCAGAGTTTATCGCGCGGCTACATAACACACATATACACACCCCTACATACATACAGATACTCACATGCATACTGACATACACACAATCACATTCACTTACATTTTAGCAATTTTTTTTATCTTTACATTATGTATTTTTTCCTTTTGTTGTTACCCTTACTAGGCCACCAATGATAATAAAATTGTAGTCGAAGGCCACATACTGTGTACAATAATTATAATACCCAATGGGGAATGGCACTGCACTCCCTTATACAGGTTATTCTGTAACCTAGCTGGGAATGCAGCACCTCACCACCATTTTAGTTGTAGTTTTAGTTGTTACACTAATTTGTCAACCCTAAATTACCAGTACATGGTAATTACAAACAATACAGTGTTTATATAAATAAACAATTTGATTTGATTTGATTTACATATATAATACAACGTCCCGTTATCAACCGTCGGGCAGTAGCCCACCAGACACGACACGTCTGGTCGGAGGAAGAGAGAGAACTTCACATTCTGTTCTTCATGCCTCTATAATCTGGCCTGTATTAATTAACAAAATTTTCCTTCAAACTAGCCATGAAGGCTAAGGAATGATGTGATAAGGCAACGTTGTGCTTTAAAGGAAGATGTACTTATAAGTTACGAAACCGGCCAAGTGCGTGTCGGACCACGCACAATAAAGTATTCCGTAGTTAAAATGATTCATCCCAAAAACAAACTTAACATTGTAGTTGAAAAAGATGTTCTCCCATACATTGATATACGTCACGGTCAGTTCTCTAGCCGCAAATTTAAGTTTTTTATACTAAAAACAATATTTTTTTTACGTGATAAAATTACAAATTAACAATTTTCGGACATTTTCCTTTATTTTTGCTGTGAGACCTTGATTCTTGCCAAATTTCATGATTATAGGCCAACCAAGTACTAGGTTTTGATTTACTTGCTAGTATCAAAATAATTACGTCGCATAAATGGCTGTCTTTTTTTATTGTGTTGACTTAGAGCCTTGATTTTTTTAGAGCTCTAATATTAATTTCAACTTGATACCTCCACGTGCTCCTGAGAAAAAGGGTCTTGACAGACTGACAGACAGAACTTGACAGACGGACAACGAAGTGATCCTATAAGGGTTCTTTTGAGGTGCGGTAACCTAATAATTGAAAAGAGTCTGGTTTACTCTAGATGAGAGGATGAATGAAAAGGGACTTACAAAAGCTATAATACAAGGCAGATGTGAATGGAAACGCCGGGAGGGGACGGCCTAGAAGGACATAATAACATATTAATCTTATTATATCGTTTCTTGCCCGTTCTTCTCCATAGGGACCTACTACGCTTTGGAATGGGCAACTAGCTTCATCTTTCTGACTGACCATCCCTTGACAATTCAAAAGTGCCTGTAATTGGTTTATTTGAAATAAATACTTTGAGTTTGACTTTGATTGGTGATGTTCTTCAAAGGTCAGGGGTCTACTCCCTAAGTCCGTCCGTCCGTCCGTCCGTCTGACGTAACGATCCATCAAAACAATTGTAAAAGTAAATTTTTTTGGACGGGCAAAAACACATCGGGAGTAGGGACAACTGTCAAATTGTGTTGTCATTCATACTTCGTTCGGGACCCGAATCAATCATCCATCCGTAGGTGATACGGAGTAGGAAACGCCCGTAATTAAGGCCGAAACTGCGGGTTTCGTGCTTAGGGAGTAGACCCCCTGGTGTGTAGTACTCGCAACCAGTGTTTTAGTATGACCAAACGTACCTAAATGAAGCAAAAGAAGTAAGTAGAGGCTAAGGATCGTAGCAGGTGCGTTTTATAGTTTCTGCCTACCCCCATGGGAAGAAGGCTTGAGTTTATGTATGTATGTGATACTTCAAACTCGTTATTTCTTCATGAATATTCCTTTATTAATTTTGAGCCCTATTCCTCTCATGTAACATAATCAGTGTAACCGCACTAATCCTTAATAAATTAAGGCTTAAGCTCCATTAACCGTAACAGACGAGCCGGGTAATCCGGATAGTTACCTAGACCCGGGTATAATCGGGTATTTTCACTTGGTATAACATGTGAAATATGACGCTTCTGGTTCAATTTTAGGCTAAAATCATCTAGTGTTTGTTAGGGTTAGTGTAAACTAGAATACACCCGGTCCTGAGAGACGGTTTATTACAAATAGGCTGTGTTCTATGTTACATAACTTAGCAAATGTAATTATACTAAACTAAACTAGCTAGACAACATAATAATATTTTCTTTTCATGCATGAAAGGAAATTAACGTAACGTCTTCTTCTCGAGTTACAAATCGATAATTTTGTGTTTTTAATATTCCTTTATAACTAAATGTATATGGTTAAATCATTTCGATTTTCTATAATATGTGTATACCTACCTATATAATATTTATATTATATTATATTATATTTATAATATTTATATATTATATTATATATATATAATTATAATATTTTCCAATCTGCCTAGCCTTTTCCCAACTATGTTGGGGTCAGCTTTCAGTCTAACCGGATGCAGCTGAATACCAGTATTTTACATGGAGCGACTACATGACCTACACAACCCAATAACTGGGTAATACGATACCCCTTGGTAAGACTGGTGGTCAGACTTTCAGGCTCCTGACGACCCGTAACGACTGTCAAAAATCCACAAATGACAGCCGCGACCAATTCCGAGGCACGGAGGAGTATGTAAAGATGGTCAGCCATCCACTGACCAACCCCGGCAAGCGTAGCTTAACCTGATGGATCGACCCGTGCGGCTGTAATTACTTAGCCACGAGCTCCATAATATGTGTTATTTTACTACATTGTCTACGGTTGTACTAAAACTGAAACATGATTACTTGTTTCGATAGAAAAAAATTCCAAAGTATCACCATCTACTTTCTGTTTTATACGATTATTATTTATTTTGTTTCACCAACAATTGTTTCCACTAACATCTTGAGCAAAAAATGACATTATTATCTTTAAGAGCCATTTCACGTTTTCGGGCGAATATCTAAGATTTTAGTCGCCTAACTTACCATCTTCGGTAAAACTCTGACATTGTTGAATACATTTAAAAGAAAGACCAACCTTTCGTATTGAATCTTAATGTAACACATTTACAAAAATGTATTTCTTTACTTTGTGGCGATTAATCTCCCACAACTAGTTTGCAGAAAAATCATCACAGAGTCAATTTCAGACTCATAAATCTATCATTAATATTCATAAATTTTACTTTTAAAAATACATAAAGCATCAGACAATATAATTTTGTTGATTTTTAATGTACTAGAATATCGATTATTAATAACATAAATTACTAAAATAATAAAGTCTCGGGGCAATTTTTACGTTTTATACCGCTATTTAGCCGCGATTTTTTGGTTTGAATAACGCGTAATTAAATTTAAAAAACGTCAAAATATACCATGTTCTATAACAAAACTAATTCTAAAGTTTTATCCAAATCCCCTCATTTATTTAGACATAATAACGTTACTAACATCACTCTATATTAGAATAAATTACGTTGCATAAGCGGGCACCGATTATTACAGCGCGAGCGCCCATCGAGGAAGGATCTGTGCCATTTTTTCCCGCCTCCTGATGTCCGAGCTCACGTATCAATAACGCATTATTTTACTACAACTGCAATATTAAAATTCTGTTAAAATTTTGTGAAATGTCTCTTAAAAACTTTAAGCAGTGTAACAATTAGGTACTTAATGGTAAACACCACATGACCTAAATTAATTTATGTTAATTGTAAGCTTAGGTACAAGTACAGTTTACAGTATAAATAAGACTTGTAAGTACAAACAAATGAATACTTTACAACAAATCAGATAAACAACTCAAGATTTTAGATTTCTGCTTAGAATTGAAGTGGAAATCGATTATATTTCTGCTTAGAATTGAAGTGGAAATCGATTAGATTTCTGCTTAGAATTGAAGTGGAAATCGATTAGATTTCTGCTTAGAATTGAAGTGGAAATCGATTAGATCGCTGCAACTATTCAACATTACCCTACCCTATATACCTATACCCTACCCTATTATACGTAAACTATTCCATAATGTGCAGTAAAATTTGCTTTAAATTGGACCTATTTAATACTTGCCATTTTATCTGTGTATTGTATTTATATAAAACGTTCGTCAGGCAGGGGGCATAATCTTTCCATAGTTCTAGGTAACTAGTCCACAGCCACCCAAAACCATACCCCAATATTTTTTGTTTTCATGTTCTGCAAATAGTGCTGAACCAACCGAGGATTGTCCTTGGGTGCAATTGCCTAGCCCATACAGGGATAATCATCGGTTAGTGCCTCCTCATCATTTAAAATTGTCTAAGGGTCTGCGAGTTGGGAGCCTGAGAGAATTAATCCGCTTTTTAACCGACTGCAAAGAACGGTTATAATTATTAATGTTTTGCGAAAAAAAAGCATGAAGACCTGAAAATCGTGTTTTTGTATAATTAGGTACTTTGTCAGTAAAGTACTAACATATAAAACGAACACAATAATTCCCAAATTATCCACTGATCCCCAAATTCCTTTGGGTTACTTTGTGAAGTGGGCAAAAGTCCGGATAGCCGGGATTACTCGCACCACCCGGGATTTCCGCTCATCCTCTCATCCCCAATCAGAGCTCGAGATCTTGACAGTAAAACAATTGAATTTTATAAGATTTGAGAATAACTCTCACTGATCCCTCGAGGATTTCGTGTTGATATTTTCCTTTGAACTTTCGAACGAAAATGCTAGAATCTTTTCTCTTTAAAGATTTTTGATTTAGCAGGCTTCAATCGCTTTTTGTTCGTCAAGATCGATCTTTGATTTCCATCAAAGTCTTTGGTCGTTGTTTCTTTTTGAAAGACTTTGGCTTTTACTTTGTAAGCATCACGCTTTTGACGGGCTTAAAAAGGTAGCTTCGCAGTTCCTTGCTCTTTTATCTTTCTTTCTAAACGTTGTTAGTTGATATAAAGTCATCTTGTATGCAACTGTACATAATTAGGTATTAAAACACTCATGTGATACTATAAACCCACATTCGTGTTTTAATACCCCTTATTATACGTCAGTTGCATAAATAACTATTATTTGACACTCTATACTGTTTGCGCTGTAGTATGGTGCGGGTGAAATTTAGACGAACAGCTTAGTGCGAGTTTTTATACTTACTCGATCACGTTATTAGTAAACTTCAATTTGTACTGAAACCTTAGAGCATTTAACCTAACTGAAACTGAATAAGCGCCGCCTGGTGACTATAGTGGGAAACACAATTATTTCATACAAATTGACGTACGTCAACGTTAACGTAAACGCGATCGAGTAAGTATCGCACTAAGGCCACTGTTCCTTTTCACTCTTGAACTTCACCGCGATTTACAATCATGATGTAAACTACTAAACTATAAAGTTTAGCTGCACCCTAAATACTATACTATAGTCGTAAAATACGGAATCAGTACCTTAGTAAATAATTAAATATATTTACCCTGCCAAAATGTTATTGTCCACAAATCGCTTCCCCTGGGTGTTCGTAGTTCGTACTAGGTCCACAGGTCGCCCATTAACCTCATAAGCCATGATTACAACTGTTTAATTCATTGAAGGACGCTGTACGGCTATATCAGTAATAACAATAAAACTTTTGTTGGTTGTCGTTAGTGTCATTCAAAGCATTACAGACCGTATTAATAAAATAGCATTTTATACATAACCTAGCAAAAAGACAAATGCAAAAAAGTTAAATTACCAGGAGATTAAAGATTACAAAAACAGATGCATACATTATACATTCAAGGTACATGAAGCCTAAATGCGTTTTTTTTTTTACCTGTAATCCACAGGGGTTTTCCAATGCGCTGCCACCCTTAGAAACTATGCTAAAATGTCTTTTGTGAAAGTGATTTAGCTGCAGCCAGCTCGCTAATCATGTGTAATAACATAATAGCATAATCATAAGACACAGGCACAGGACACAGGAGTGGGCTGTAATCAAAATGCTGGCCCAGTGCGGATTGGTAGATGTGAGTGAAGATTAAATTATAAACACAAAGTAAAGCGCCTGCCTGGATTCGAACCCGAAATCCGAACCCCGAACTTGTAAATCGGGGCCGTTACCACTGGGCCACCAGTAGAAACAGAAGAAACGAAAGACAAAAAGACAGATTGTTGAAAGATTTCTAAGTCGCGATGGCAAAAATGTTGACAGGAAAATAATAGGTACCTACAATTTGTAGGTAAGTATAGAAAGAGTTAAGAGGGGCATGTAATAACAACCGCACGAGTCGATCGATCAGGTTAAGCTACGCTTCCCACGGTTGCTCCGTGGACGGGTGACCAACTTTACATACATACGGAGGGGCTCCGTGCCTCGGAATCGGGCATCATTCGTGGATCTTTGACAGTCCTTACTGGTCGTCAGAAGCCCGTAAGTCTGACTACCAGTCTTACCGTATAAGTAACTGGGATGTGGAGGCCAGATAGGCAGTCGCTCCACGGCTTACTAGTTTTCAGCTGCATGCGGTTAGACTGGAAGCCAATCCCAACATACTTGGAAAAAGGCTAGGCAGATGGTGAGAAAGAGATATGTCTAATGGTCTATTCTGAGTTGAGTACTTATAGAGATAGTAGTGGTCGATCTGCGCGTGCAGCCGTGTGATTCTGTAAGACCTCATTCTAAACTTCGAATCTGAATCCGCTGTGAGTTTCTTGATTGGCGTTCTAAAAACTCGGTTGATAATTCGAATTTACACTAGCGCTACCCTTGCGAGCGTGTCAGCAAGTTGAACTTGAATTGACCGTGAGATTTTGACAGATAAAGTATGAGATGACGCAAGAAGTGGCATTCAGTAAGGTAATTCCCTGTCACTTTGACGCTCACTACGCACTCGAACCCGATTCAAAGTGTCAAATAATAAAAAAGAAGTGAGAAGAAGAAAGTGATGCGAAGTGAGAGTGAATAGCGATGTACGTACAGTATTATACGCCCGCGTACAACGAAAAAATCACTTTTAAATGTAACTAAGTAAATACGTTCAAAGGAAATCAAGCCACTTCATTGAATACAACGCACCATTTGATTTAATCGCAAAAGCATCGAGACGTGCTATCCTAACGAATTGCAGTCTTCTCGGGATCACGTATCGGTACTCAACAATCTTACCACCACAATAGCATTTGTCCACCGCCACCGTCACCGGGACGTCATCGAGAAACGAGATTATTCGAATCGAATAATGACGTCCTGCTGATGGTGATCGTGTGTCCAGCACCGCGACCGAGCTCGGCAGTTCAGTATGTTATTTTAGACAAAACAATAGCCGGACAGCTGGCAGATCAAACGTGTTCTGTATTGCCGGCTCATCGACTCGTCACAATCTCGGTTGCGTTGAACTTCTCGAAACTTCGGCGGCCGGGATAACGGCCCTCGGGTGACGGACGTGCGGTGGACATGCGGCCATAGTAAATGTAAGCATCGCTACTTCGGCACCGTCAGCTCGTTTTTGGTGACGGTCCAGTGACGGCTGCGGTGGAGAAACGCGCTAACGGTAGGTACTCGGCAATCTTGCCGGGATCTTAACGGTACTCGGCAATCTTGCAGAAATATCTTTTTAAGCGAAAGATTTAATTTAATGAAAATTACTGTTGCCTTTTCAAACGTTAATTTTGTTATGTAATTCTACTTGACTTAGCAGAATTTCGCTTCAGGCCAAAATTAGAAGCTCAAAGTGTATTAATTTTATCGTTTGTCGGCTAGCTGAGGTTTTCGTTACGTATTAAATGTATTGATCCGTTAATTAAGAGCGTTGGCTCCGTACGGCATTTCATACAAACTTTCAAGTAATTTTTAATCGAAATTAATGAAGCGATTTTAATTAAACTTCATACGCATAAGCAGGATACATAGGTCTAAATTTGTTAAGAACATTTTCGAAAAATAGTGTTGCAGCTAAATTTGACCGATTTTAAATATTCCATAGAAACAGAGATTTCCAATTATCTTTATTTAAATAAGACATTTCGAAAGTGTTCTTAACTAACTTTTTAGACCTATGTACTATGTGTATTTACTTATGCGTATGAAGTTTCATTAAAAGCGGTTCATTCATTTCGTTAGGAAAGGACTTGAAAGTTTGTATGAAATGCCGTACGGAGACAACGCTCTTAGGGCGACTAGGTCAGCCAGCCAGCGTCTCGTCGTCTCAAAAATCGCAAAACGCAAAAGTTAGTATTGTATGTTACTGTGGTAGTGACACACTGCAGGATCTATTTACTAAGCGTGTTGAATTTCTATTTTGAAAAAAAAAACCGGACAAGTGCGTGTTGGACCACGCACAATGAAGGGTTCCGTAGTAGAATTTATCCCAAAAACAAACTTTTACCTTGGCCAGAGGCTAAGCATTGCCATACATCGTGGCAATGCCGCCAGTCCTTCAGTCAGTCAAAATATGTCGCATAAATGGCCGTATTTTTGTATAGCGTTGACTTAGAAGCTTCATTTTTTAAGAACTCCATGGAACCATAGACTTACGTACTTGATATTAATTACAACTTGATACCTTCACGCGTTCCTGAGAAAAAGGGTCTTGACAGAATGACAGACAGACAACGAAGTAATCCTATAAGGGTTCTTTTTTTTCCTGTTGATGTACGGAACCCTAAAAATCACGAAGATACCTCTAAAAAATTATTTTAACGATTTAAAACCATGCAATAATTCTGATTTTCAGTCAGATTATTGTACAAGCAACATAATAATTATATTTAAACGTAATAGCGTTTTAATTTTTTAGTCCAATCAACAGATTTTTTGTAAATATTTAATTGCTTTATATTTTGCAATAAATTACCACTTTTGTGTCATCGCGCTTCTCTTTCTTTTCTAAGCAGTTCGACAGAGACCGCGCTTGAGGTTCCATTAATGCTTAATAATATAATAATATCCTTGGACATTTCACACAACGCCATCTGTCCCATTAATGAATCTAGTCTACCTCTAAAATAATGTATGTCAAAACAAAGTAATTAACAATATAATATGCTTACCGACAGGTGGGAATCGGATTCAAACATCATGAGAAGTTGATCCCGGCGGCCTAATCACGCGCATATGTTATCACCTTGTACCGAAATTGGCCGCGAATTTACGCTGATGTTGTTAATAACATAATATTGTAGGTAATTCATATGTGAAATCATGCTAAATTATAGCTGAAACCGTGTGTACTACGAGCAGTGCGGACAGCGCGACTTGAGGGTGGTGGTGTCCTGGGTTCGATGCCCCCATACCACCGTAGGCGCGGCCTTGTGCCGTCGGGTAAGGACCAGAGGGCCTACTCCCTAAGTCCATCCGTTCATCCGTCCGTCCGTTTATCCGTCCGTCTGACTAAACGATCCATCAAAATAAGTGCAAAAGTAAAAATTTTCGGACGGGCTAAAACACATCGAGAGTTGGGACAACTGTCGTATCGTGTTGCCATTCATACTTCGTTCGGGCACCAAACCAATCATACGTCCGTAGGTGATACGGAGTAGGAAACGCCCGTAACGAAGGCCGAAACTACGCACTTCGTCGACTTAGGGAGTAGACCCCCAGGCCCGGGTCGACGGTGCGTTGTGTTCCACGCGCGTCTCAAAGAGATGTCAGCAATGATGGGGACCGATAGGGCCGATGCCGCCGGGGTCGCGGGTTGTTCGAAAGAGATACAGTGGCCCTGGCATAGGCAACTGAAGGAACACGGGTAGGTTTTAGTCAGTAAAAGTCACTGTGTACTCGCATGTCAGTACCTCGGCTTACCTTGGCTGTTTACAGTACGAGTTGCTGCATGCAGTGCAGCTACTCGGTAGGCCGACTCGCACGCTCGCTCGCACTGTATAAACTAGCCATTACAGATATCATGACTGTAAACAGGTTTTTTTTTTAATTTGCCAATTAGTGTAGTTTCAATTTCAAAGACTCGAAAATTATATGCCGCTTATACTTAAATTAATTGTGATTACAAGTCAATAGAGAGCACATAAAACTCTTGACCATCAAAATTATGACATCATAATAATATTGTGTTATGTACCTACAGATATTTTTAACCGACTTCTGATAAAAGGAGAAGGTTATATAAAGCAAGCATATTCGCCATATTCATATATCAAAGAAACAAAATGGCGCATCTCACATGACAAAAGTACGACGTAACTTCCGCTTCCTCTACTAAAGGTTGTTAAAGTTACCTTTGACGTAAAATGGAACGTCACATGAAACGGTCTTTTGAAACGAGTCGAATCCAATTACGTTTGGAAAACTTTTAATGGGCAAAATGGGAATCGGAGTACCTACTTGGTTGAGAATTTGATAACTTTTCGTAATAAGTTGTCTGTAAAGTAAAGTACTCGCAAATAGAGATTTCAAATAGAAATGAAATGAGAATCTTAGACCTTCATATTATTTTAATAACCATAAAGGTATGTAGGAGTCTACTTATAGTAGACTAGCTGTACCCCGAGGCTTCACCCGCGTAGACCGGGCAACCCGGGCGATCCACGTAATCCAGGGCATTAAGCTACCTATCTACATACCAAATTTCATACAAATCGGTCCAGCCGTTTGAGCGTGAAAAAAACCGGTCAAGTGCGAGTCGGACTCGCGCACGAAGGGTTCCGTACCATATTATTTGTTTAAGTATCGCAAAGATTAATGAGTTCTAGACGATGACACCCCACATGCTAGATTAAAATTTTTATTTTTTTTTTCAAAATGAAAAGTTTATTGTATGGGGACCGACCCCTTACATTTTGTTTTATTTTTATTATTTGTTGTTATAGCCGTAATAGACAGCGGAGGCTTAGTAAGTTTGTACTGGACTGTACGTGGTTGTCTGATTTCATGGATTTTAATTTTCTTGCGCGGAACCCTAATTATTTTTCTAAAATAAAAATAGCCTAAGTTACTCCTTAAAACATCAGCTATATGCCGTCAAAATCGGTGAAAATTCGTTTGACAAGTTTCCTAACTTGACTCAAAGTACCATTTTTTTAATCGGACTGCGCTTTAAAATTCTTCTGTACAAACTTTAACATCCCTAAACCTCATTTCAGGCGTAGTTTTGAAAAACTAATAATGACAAACATTATTACTTACTTATGCAAGTATTTGTGCTAAGTTTCAAGTTCATTAACCAAATTAATAAGATTTTTCATATAAACTGTATCTCGGTTTTCACGAACACAGATAAAGAATTTCAAAAATCGTCTGGTATGTTTCCATAACTTGACTCAAACATTATTTAAACCAATTTTCGAGTTAATCAAGCCCCCAATAAAATCCTCCGCTATAAAATTAACTTTTCACCCCGTAGGGGTAGATTTTTGGAAAACCCTGATACACGTTAGACTTAATTTTTGGTCTCAAGTATAAAAACTGAGTTTTGAGTTAATCGGACCGCGTGTTAAAGTTCCTCCATACAAACTTTGACACCCCCAATCCCTCCTTAGGGGGTAGTGTAGGAAAACTACAAATGATAAACTTTATAATTTACTTAGATGAATATTCGTGCTAAGTTTCAAGTTTATTAACTCAAGGGATAGGATTTTTCATACAAACTTTCATGCCCTATTTTACCCCCTTAGGGATGGAATTTCCAAAAATCCTTTCTTAGTGGATGTTTACACTATATAAGGTATCTATGTGCAAAATTTCAAGTCTCTAGGTCCATTGGTTTGGGCTGTGCGTTGATATATTAGTCAGTGACTCAGTCAGGACTTTGATTTTTTTATATATATAGATTTACCATGTTATTTTAAGACCACAGACTTCGTATAGGTTTTCCTGTAATGTACAGGTATAGAACTATTTTCTACATTTTTTTCAAAAGTTTAGGCTCAGTAGTTTCGGAGATAAGTGGGGGGAATAGTCAATTTTCGTCAATTTTCTTAAATAACTTTAAAACAATATATTTTAAAATTATAAAAAAAATATATTTGAGACCCTCATAGTAAGCCCTTTTATTTGATATGTCATACGGTACAGTTTACAAAACTTTTTTTTTTTTAATTTTCTTATTTTCCCCCTAAAAGTGACTCTCATATTCAAAATTCATATATTTACTTTAGCTGTACGTGTTTCGGTCACAGAAATCCATATGTGTACCAAATTTGAACTTAATCGGTCCATAAGATTCGGAGCAAATTGGCTGTGACAGACGGACAGACAGACACACGAGTGATCCTATAAGGGTTCCGTTTTTTCCTTTTGAGGTACGGAACCCTAAAAGTAACAAACATACACACACACACACACAACTTTCGGCTTTATAATAGTGTTATATTCCAAGCAAATTGATACTGAATTTCTATACGAGTATTTTGAGGGAAAGATGGCTTAAAAAATTTATTGTTCCGCAACTAAGGGTGCCTGCGGGACCCTATTACTAAGCCACTGCTGTCCGTCCGTCCGTCTGTCTGTTAGCGGGCTGTATCTCATGAACCGTAAAGCGGTGTACGCACGAACGAACAAAAACATGGTGAACACGAACAGCGAACACTTTAAATGTTCAAAAGGATCCTGAGTTTCTTCAAATGATCCGTGATCAATGTTAGTATTCAGATAAATATGACACTAGAGCGCTCAAATTGTTGCAGATAAATTCAGACAATTGTTGTGATTTGATTCAGTCGGCTAATAGCAGCGAGCGAAACAAAGCGTGTCCGTGGCGTGATAATATATCTAAAATGCCAAGCTATCTCTTTCTGCATCATATGTTCCGTATTATCTATCGCAGTTGTAGTTGAAACCTACTATACACCTATGATATGTATGTACATTTGTACAACTCAACAATTTCCGAACGCCGCTCAGTATGAACGTAGCGTATCTTTATAAATATCATTGGTGTTCACCATGTTTTGTTCATTCGTCACACGGATTTAAAGGTAGACTGTAGAAATTTTCACAGACTGTGTATTTCTATTGCCGCTATAACAATAAACAATAAAAATAAAAATTAAAGGGCCTATTGAATTTTTAATTTTATTTTATTTTTATACATCCTAAAAGAAACGTGATTTTTTCGGCGTTTTTTGCTCGACTGTTAACAACCGCTGAATCTTTGAAATCGTATTATATAGACACGTGAAACAATGGTAAGGAACCCTTCGTGTGCGAATCCGCCTAGCTCATCAGGGCCGGTTTTTTGACAGCTCTATTTAAACAGCGGAACTTTCCTACCCGACAACGTTTTATTTAGCTTTAGGTACTTGACAAAACATCGAATTTTTTTTGAACGTGTCGACTAACACGAATGGCAACTTTAATTTGTAATAAGTACTACCGACCCTCTACTACTTCGCGAGATTTTCGACTTAACAAAATATTGAAACTTCGTTTTATTGAAGTTTATTTGTAACGTTGTATTACGTAGTATTATATTATCTGTGGTTGTGTACACATACAACTTCCTGAATACATTTCCTAAAATCCATTGCGCAGTTTAGAAGAACAATGCGGTCACACGAATAGACACGTACGAAAAGCAACTTTAGTTTATTATATGTATTCCTTAGATGTATTGATATTGATTCCTAATCAGCCTATAACGTTCCCACTGCTGGGAAAAGGCCTCCTTTCTATGAGAGGTATGTTACATATTTTCACTTTTCTTCTACATAAATTAAAAGAGAAGTCCTGACTGACTGACTGACTCATCAACACCCAGCCCAAACCCTAATTTTGCGCAGAGGTTCCTTTTATAATACAGACAAGGAATAAGGAAGGAATTCCCGGTAGTATGTTCCCATGGGATATTTTCCGACATCCACGCGGGCGAACCATAAGCTAGTCCTCAAAAAAACTGCCTCACAAAGCCATATCACTCTCTAGAAGTGAGCTAGCGTGCTCATGCTTATTCCCCGATGTATAAAACTCCAGCCTAACAAGGGCACCTCAGCCTAAAGTGGGTTCAAACACAAAAGATCCGCCATTCACCGTGAGGCAGCGATCCTCCACTAAGATTAAGACACGCGACATTTCAAGAACATAAGCTTTAAATGTATGTAATACTAAGTATTACTTAGTACAATACCTCGCAATATCAGTACGTCGATTCTTTAAAATTCAAACAACAACTAGCATCTCACATCGCTAATCACTCTCACTTCGCATTATCACTTCTTCACTGCTTTTTATTTGACACTTTGAACCGGTAGTGCTATTCTGTAAACATCTCACCGTGATAACATAAGTTAAGTGAGCCGTCATTCTAGGTATTGACACTATTGACACTTTAAAATCACTTCACCTAGGTTTTCATGGTGAGATTTGTGCAGAATAGCACTGCAGTAGTGCTATTCTGTAAACATCTCACCGTGATAACTTAGGTGAAGTGAGCCGTCATTCCACCTGACGCTCTAGTGGTTGACATTATTGACAGCTCACTTGGAGATCACTTCACTTATGTTTTCACTTTGAGATATTTACAGAATAGCGCTACAGGGTCCGAGTGCGTAGTGAGCGTCGAAGTGACAGGGAATTACCTTACTGAATGCCACTTCTTGCGTCATCTCATACTTTATCTGTCAAAATCTCACGGTCAATTTAGTTCAACTCGCTGACACGCTCGCAAGTGTAGCGCTAGTGTAAATTCGAATTATCAACCGACTTTTTTTTTTAGACTGCCAATTAAGAAACTCACAGCGGATTCAGATTCTAAGTTTAGAATGAGGTCTTACAGAATCA
Source organism: Cosmia trapezina (assembly GCA_905163495.3). Taxonomy (NCBI): domain Eukaryota; kingdom Metazoa; phylum Arthropoda; class Insecta; order Lepidoptera; family Noctuidae; genus Cosmia; species Cosmia trapezina. The sequence goes on along the minus strand of LR991040.1, from coordinate 12,261,416 downwards.
CACTGCAGAAATTGTACAATTTTTTTTTTTTTTTTTTTTCTAAAGGCTATGATTGAACAAAAGTTTGAGCGAGTCTCAGTTTTATTATTGTTCAAAAAATATTGCCGGTCGGTTTGCCGGTCTTACATGCTCATCTTCTAGGACCAGGAGGCTAATTCCGGTGGCATGGAAATTATCTCCATGTCGAAATATCAGTCGAGAAACTGCTTATCTCCGTCGAAAACGAAAAATTGCTATTCTAACGATCTCCATTCATAAATTTTTCGATCGCAAACCAGTGAGATATTACGGCTGGTCCTAAGGTATGGAGATATGAAATCTCCGCTGGAACATCTATCAAAATTTACATTCGTAGGTTTATATTCGTATTTTTTTTTTGTACCTACTTGTAGAGGTTTAGGGGTTTATGGGTTTCATAAAGGGGGGCCAAATTTTCATTATTTTTGCGATAGGACACACCGTTTTCGAGATATAAGCAAAAGAAGAAAAAAATACAGTACTGTTTTTGCACTTGAAGTCAAGGTGTTGGTGTGAATTTTAGTTCATGACAACAAATTTTATTCCACACCTTTTTAATAGCGATTAAAAATAGTCTTATTTAGTTTGAAAATTAAAACCTACTTAAGTCAGAAAAATGACACAAATCATGCGAAATGCGTTTCGGATCACGCTACTTTGCAATTACTATTTTTAGTAAGTAATTATAAAAAAAAACAGTTATAGAAACACAATATACTAAAATTATCTTTTATAATGTGTTTGCTTGGATTTAATAAATTAAACATACGTCATTAATACTAAAAAAAGAAAAACGTAGCATAATCGATTATAATCAAAGTGAATCGATAAAAATGGAACGTCTTTTAGACGAGATTATTTTCTCCGTTGTAAATCTTTCTCCATGGTCTACCAGAATACGGTTTTTTGATAGTATCGAGATTTGAACCGGACATTGATGCGGAGATTTGAAACAGAGATTTATCTCCATGGTCGTGATATCTAGCTCGAGCCCGGAATTGAGGCCCTGAGCGGTGATATTCTGTAAAAATCTCACCTGAAAACTTTGATGAAGTGAGTTGTCGTTCCACCTAATGGGATTGACATAATTGACAGCTCAATTCACCTAATAGAGCAAGATCGCAGGGCCACCAGACCTCAGTGGAGGTCTGCCCGGCTTGGGCAGAGCACCGCCGTGTTCTCACGGAGGCGATCGGCGGTGGCGATCTCTCGCGTCCGAGCCTGGTCCAGGCCATGGTGCGGAGCGAGAGTGCATGGGAGGCCGTCACCTCCTTCTGCGAAGCAGTGATGCTCGCGAAGGAGGAGGCGGAACGCGTGAGGGAGAGGCAGCCTCACGCCCTCAGTCGCCGCAGGAGACGCCCTGGGCGGCGGGAATCGCGGGGCGATTTCCGGCCACCGTAGGCGCGGCTCGCCGTCCGGTAAGGACCAGGCCCGAGTCGACGGCGCGTTGTGTTCCACGCGCGCCTCAAAGAGATGTCAGCAAGCGACGGGGTCCAATAGGGTCGACGCCGCTGGGGTCGCGGGTTGTTTGAAGAGGATACCGCGGCCCTGGCATAGGCAACTGAAGGAGCACGGGTGGGTTTTAGTCAGTAAAAGTCTGACACGCCCTTCCGCTCCACCCAGAGCGGGAGAAGTTATTTGATGATTTCCCACGCTCAAAAAAAAAAAAAGGGCCACCAGACCTTACTTATTTTCTGATTAACAAAATGTATGGGATAGAGTAGTGTTAGTAGGTATGCACTTTGAACGTACGCATGTACTTTGAACGTACGCATACCTGCTAGCTTTTGGGGGATGTTTGGCAGCTACGATTGGTCTGGCTGCTTACAAATAGTATTGAAACAATTCCCCGAGTATTATTATATAAAAATTAAGACTCAAACTATAAGTAAGTAACTATAAAAATCCGCCGACGGGAAGTGTTTGCAGTATTGATTATTAATTATTATCAATATCCTGTAAAACATACATAAAAATTGGAGTCAGACTTTAAGAAAAGTGAGTATTATTTTTACGCAACTTTAGTACCTACTACCTGAAAATTGGCCGTCGTTCCAAGCCAGCAGGTATGCGCACGTACAAAGTATATACTAACAATACTCTATCCCATAAAATAATTAAGGTCTGGCGGCTCTGGGCTCTTGAACTATAAGTTTTCATCGTGAGATTTTTACAGAATAGATCGCCTGTAGGTATTGCGCAATATTTTACTGTACGAGTAGATAACGTTGACAGGTCTTGCACACGCGAAACCATTGAAGCTTATGGTTTATGGCTGTCAATGTTATTGTCTGAAAGTAATTGATGACTGCAAGGGCTAATTTAATTTATTTATAGTATGTAGTTTATTTCCACAAAACGGGGAGTGCATTTTTCGAAAACACAAACATCGGAGGCATCGGTGCGCCTTCAAATATATGGTCGCTAATTTAACTAACTGACGACGTATCTGACATTTTGGACTAAGCCGATAGCCGACCTAACTATAGTAATTTGATACATTTTCCAAGTCGAATCGATCTGTCTAATTGGCGTATCTGAATGCCTTACGATCCCCGTGATAATGCAAAAATCGAGACCGATATATGTACAGTTTACAACAAAAAAGAAAAATAGCTTGCCCTGTAAAATTTTCTTCGAATCAGTTCACTTAGATTAGCGACGATATAAAATCATACATATTTTGCGCAATCATATTGTAGGTGTAAGGGGCGCCTTACTTTTCTTTAAAGGATATTGTCGGCACGTGCATTCGGTACCATAAAGACTGTATAGTGATACCTACCTAGAATTTTAATAAAACTTGAATGTTGTTACTTTCGGTAGAAGGTCGCAATTCTGTGGAGGACGGTAATAAAATATAACCCAAAAATACGAGAAGTAGGTAAACTCAGTCTTGAACAAAAGAATTTATATTAGTTGGAAGGGTTCACATATAAAATACAAAGAATTTGTAACAAACATAGTGCTACTCACAGAACTTATTTTCAAAAGGAAAACCTTACGTACAAGAAAGAAATCTTTGAAAATTAGCAAAAAAACACAATCTGCCGATTTATTCTGTAAATTCTCACCGTGTACACTTATGTGAAGTGAGCTGTCATTCCACCTAATGCTAGGTATTGACAGTATTGACAGCTCACTTCCAGCTCATTTTACTTAAGTTTTCACGGTGGGTTTTAAAGAATAGTCTGGCTGGTGGGTTGACAGCTCACTAAAGCAAATAAAGGTAAACAAAAAAACCACGTGTCTGGTTAACCGACTAAACGTACCTAATACCTGTCACTTCAGTTGTCATACTACGACACAGTTGTACTCTTCAATTTAGCAACTTTATAATTCGTTGTATAACAGTATCAAAACCTATAAACCAATCCGCATAAATATCATAACGGAATCAAAACCAGCTCGCATGTTTATGAGTTATAACAAACAAACACATAAACCTAGCCTTCTAGTCACAAACATAGGAATAAATCGTCTGTATCTGCAACTACTTTGACCTCGTGTTCCTTCTTAATTTCTGCTAGCAACTAGGTAAACAGAATTGTAAATCAGCTGTCGTATGCGTCATGGAAGGTTATTCCGACTTGTGTTTCTTTTGAGGTGACGACTGTGGACTGTGTCTAACGCAGGAGTCAACAAATGGCGGACCGCGGTTCGCATCTGGACCACCCCGACCTATGTTGTGTAAACAGTAAAAATAAGTAAAACATATTCTAAAAATCTATATATATAAAATTCAAAGTCCTGACTGACTGACTGATTGACTGACTGATTTATCAACGCACAGCCCAAACCGCTAGACCTAGAGACTTGAAATTTTGCACATAGATACCTTATACAGTGTAGGCATCCACTAAGGAAGGATTTTTGGAAATTCCATCCCTAAGGGGGACAAATAGGGGATGAAAGTTTGTATGAAAAATCTTATTCCTTGAGTTAATAGACTTGAAATTTGGCATGAATATTTATCCAAGTAAATTATAAAGTTTGACATGTATAGTTTTCCTAAACTACCTCCTCAGGAGGGATTGGGGGGTGTCAAAGTTTTGTATGGAGGAATTTTAACGGGCGTTCCGATTAACTCGAAACTCAGTATTTAAACTTGAGACCAAAAATGAAGAATAACGTGTATCAGGGTTTTTCGAAAATCTACCCGTAAAGGGTTGAAAAGAGATAGTCAATTTTACAGGCTAGGATTGACTGCGGGGCTTGATTAACTCGAAAGTTGGTGTAAATAATCTTTCAGTCAAGTTACGGAAATAACCCAAACGATTTTTTAAAATTCCACCCCTATGGGTGTGAAAAAAAAGGAATATAGTTTATATGAAAAATCTTATTCATTTGGTTAATTAACTTGAAACTTGGCACAAATACTTGCCTAAGCAAGTAATAACGTGTCATTAATAGTTTTTCCTCAGAGGGAAGGGTAGGGGGGGGAGGTAACGGGAGGGGTGGTGAGGAGGGAAAGGGGTAAAGGGACGGGGTGGTGAAGAGGAAAAGGGGGAAGGGCAGGGTTTGGTGAGAGGGAGGGTAGGTGTGGTGAGGAGGGAGAGGGGGAGGATGATGGAGGGAGGGAGAGAGGTATAGAAGGGTGTAGTGAGGGGTAGGGTGTGGAGAAGGAAAGAGGGGGAGGGGAGGAGTTGGTGAGGGTAAAGGGGGAGGGGAAGTGGTGAAGGGGATATGAGAGGGTGTGAGAGGAGGAGGGACAGGTTAGCGGGAAAGGGATGTGGTGAGGGGAGAGGGAGGGGTTTGGGAGGGTGAGGGATGAAAGTTTGTATGAAAAATCTTATTCCTTGAGCTAATAGACTTGAAATTTGGCACGAATATTTATCTAAGTAAATTATAAAGTTTGACATTTTTAGTTTTTCTAAACTACTCCCTCAGGAGGGATTGGGGGTGTCAAAGTTTTGTATGGATGAATTTTAACGGGCGTTCCGATTAACTCGAAACTCAGTATTTAAACTTGAGACCAAAAATGAAGAATAATTTGTATCAGGGTTTTTCGAAAATCTACCCATAAAGGGGTGAAAAAGGGTAGTCAACAGGGGTAGTTTACAGGGCAGGATTTACTGCAGGGCTTGATTAACTCGATAGTTGGTGTAAATAATCTTTTAGTCAAGTTACGGAAATATCCCAAACGATTTTTTAAAATTCCACCCCTATGGGTGTGAAAAAAGGGAATATAGTTTTTATGAAAAATCTTATTCATTTGGTTAATTAACTTGAAAATTGGCACAAATACTTCCCTAAGCAAGTAATAAAGTTTGTCATTAATAGTTTTCCCCAGAGGGAAGGGTAGAGTAGGGGAGGGAACGGGAGGGGTGGTGAGGAGGGAAAGAAGGAAGGGCACGGGGTGGTGCGGAAGGAAAGGGGCAAGGGTAGGGTTTGGTGAGAGGGAGAGGGAATGATGGAGGTGTGGTGAGGAGGGAGAGGGAGAGGATGATGAAGGGAATAGGAGAGGGATAGGAGGGTGTAGTGAGGGAGGAGGGTATAGTGAGGGGTAGGGTGTGAAGAAGGAAAGAGGGGGAGGGGAGGAGTTGGTGAGGGTAGAGTGGGTGGGGAAGCGGTGAAGGCGATGTGAGAGGGTGTGAAAGGGGTAGGGGGAGGTTAGCGCGAAGGGGATGTGGTGAGGGGGGTGAGAGGGAGAGGGGTTGGGGAGTGTGAAGGGGTGAGAGGTAGCAGTGAAAGGGATGATGAGGGAGAGAGGGGATATGGTTGGGGAGGGGGGGGTGAGAGTGAGAGGAGGAGGGGTAAGAGGGAGAGGAGGACGAGTGTCTTTATGACCTTAAAGTTGCTATTCGTATACCACTGATTCATTGAAGAGACCCAGCCCGACAGAAATGATCGAAAAATAGAAAGTCGGAAACTCGGAACGGCACAAAAACAGGAATAAACTCCAGTCGTGCATCGGAGCTGACACACTCTTTTTTTGTTTGTTTGAACGCGCTAATCTCTGGAACTGCCAGTCGGACTTTAATAATTATTTTTGCATTTGATAGCCCAATTGTTAAGGAAGGCTATAGGCATATTTAACATCACTCTAGGACCATTAGGTGCCGAGCAAAAAGAAAAAAAGTCAGAAAGAACGAAGAAATAGCGCGGGCAGGCAATACGATGCGAAGGGTGGGTCGGGGCACAAGAAGTTTCACGTGAACGAAGTCGTGGGCAGAAGCTATCTCAATATAATAAAAAGAAAAGTCGTAACTGACTCATCAACGCCCAGGCCAAACCCTTGGACCTATAAAGCTGATATTTTGTACAGAGGTTCCCTTTATAATGTAGACAAGAAATAAGGAAGGATTTTTGTTGCCGTGGGATAATTCCCGACATCCACGCGGGCGAAGCCGCGGGCAAAAGCTAGTATTAAATAAAACATTTTGAGTTTTAGCTTGCGCCAACTTTACAACTTACTTTTAAGAGTAGACTTCAGGCAGACAGTTCAAAATAAAAAATGTCTTAATTACTTATTAAAGCTTTTTCCCGCGGCTTCGCCCCGCGCATGTATTAACATATAAACCTTCCTCTTGAATCACTCTATCTATTAAAAAAAACCGCATCAAAATCCGTTGCGTAGTTTTAAAGATCTAAGCATAGGGACAGACAGCGGGAAGCGACTTTGTTTTATACTATTTAGTGATTATTTACTTTATAATATTTGTTCTTTGAGGGGCTAAAGGCGCACGGGTCGATCGATCAGGTGAAGCTATGCCTGCCGCAGTCGATCCGTAGATGGGTGACCATCTTTGAAACCGGAGAACAAAGTGGTTCTATCATCAGTATATTGTGTATATAATATTGCTCGCGCGCGCGTATGATAATTTTTACGACAATATATGAGCCGAGGCGACGCTCTTGTGTTTCAAAACTTATTGGAAAGGCTCGACTCGGCATGAAATTTTAAAAACGAAATGTAATTTTATGTCAACTTGTATAACGTTACATAACTCTACATAGTTGTGCCCCAAGAGTGGAACGATACATTTTGTGGCATAATTTATTTAACTTAATCATTCATTTTTATTTATGACAGATTTTTGAGATTGGGTCGGTATTTCTAAAGACCATTTGCAAATAATACACATACCAACAAACAAACAAACCAAACCTCTGTAAAATATTAGTATCGAAGTATATTGGTCTTCGTTAGTCAAAGGGTGACATTTAAATGACTTTCTATAACAAAAAAACGTATGTTCAAGTACCTACACATAAATGCAATTTTAATACCTACGTATAAGGAACTCTAGTTGTATATGTAACACTATCTGTAACGGCAACCACAGCTACCAAAAATCCTGTTAAAAATCTCAGTACAAAAAGCATCAAAAACCCCGGACATAAATATTGTGCGCTTAAAGTGTATCGCCTGAAATAAAAAAGTTTCAGGACTCCTTTGTCTGTGATCGGGAAAGTTTTTTAAGAGTTGAAGGAAATAGTTATTGAGAGCCTGGGAGACAATCGACTGGGGACTGGCTTGATGGAATTTATACCTAAGTAGTGGTAGCAAGAAAGTTTTGGAATAAAATATTTTTTTAAATTTCTACATAGTTATTACCCGACTACGGCGAAGCAAAAAGGAGGGTTATGATTTTGTCAACCGCTATGTACCTATGTATGTACGTTCATCTATTCCCTCATCACTACTAGTTTAGAACAAAACAAAGTCGCTTCCCGCTGTCTGTCCCTATGTATGCTTAGATCTTTAAAACTGCGCAACGGATTTCGATGCGGCTTTTTTTAGTAGATAGAGTAATTCAATAGGAAGGTTTATAGGTATGTATAATAAACGTGGACAAAGCCCCGGGCAAAAGCTAGTAACTTCTAAACTACTTATCATAATTTGACAAATCCGGAGTCATACGTCATGTTAGGGCCATAAATCGAACAGTTTCCCTACGTGTGACTCCGGATTTTTAATTGTCTGTCTTTTTCTAATTTCTAATATTTTCTTGTTTCATACTTTCTAAAGTAAGAAACAAGAATAATAATTATTACGAAGTTGTGAATTTAAATCTGTGCTAGTTGGTACACACTGCTACATACCAAGCTATTTCCAGTATAAGATGATCCCGTATTGATAGGATTTCGGTAGAGAGGTCAGCTTATACTGGAATTATATAGCATGATATGTTGCCGTGTGTACCAATATGACTTTTCACTTCATAATGATGTACTTTCTAAATTTGAGGGGCTCATGGCTATATAATGACAGCCGTACGGGTCGATCAAAGCTAAAGCTGGGCTTGAATCTCTATCTCTTTTTTAACCGACTTCAAAAAAGGAGGTATGTATGTACGTATGTTTTTATGTCCGCGATTTTCTCAAAAACTTATAAACCAATTTTGATGATTCTTTCACTAACGTGATCTACATACTTTCAAAAAGGTTTTAGTACTTATACAATACATTCGGTAATTATTCTTATGTACGAAGTTATTTATGAATAAATGTACTATATCTCCGCCATTTCCAAGCGAATTTTGATTTTCGTATGTATCTAATTGTATATTCAACTAAAAATGGAAAATAAATTTACTTTAAAAAACGTAAAAAACCAACTTCAAAAACCCAAAACATTCATACAAAACCTAAAAGCTTAGCTTAGCACCGACTTCAGAAACTGTTAAGTTTTTTATGAAAGTTATTTGATTCGTTTTAGGTTTTTGGTCTTAGTTTTATTTAAAACTCGCTATGAAACACCCATTATTTTTCATTACTCGTCTCAACATATAAATTGATGGCTATTAAACTACGGTCCGAGTTGGAACGGTAATGGTATCAATGTACGGCAATTATTTTGTCAATAAACTTTATTGATGTCGCTCGTAACATGTGTTTTTACCCTACAGTTTTTATTTCGGTCCCTCAAGTGAAATTAATACAGTTACGATTTCAATTGTGGTTTGGAAATAAACTTGGAATAACTTAATGTGATTGGCTGAAAATATTAGGAACACGTGTAGCAATATTTTTTCAAGTTATTTAATTAATTAGGTACAGTCAGCGTCACGATGTGGTTACCCTGCTTGCATGCACCGGTGCTTGCAAGGGGGTAACCACATCGTGACGCTGACTGTACTTATTTTGTTAATAATGTCATCTAAATTAGAAGCAATCAATAGGCCTAGCCTTTTCCTAAATATGTTGGGATTGGTAGTGTAATTAGATGCAGCTGAATACCAGTATTTTACATGGAGCGACTGCCTATCTGATACCCCTTGGTAAGACTGGTTGTCAGACTTTTGGGCTTCTAACTACCCGTAACGACTGTCAAAGATCTACGAATGACTGCCGGGACCCAACGGCTTAACGTGCTTTTCTTGGTACGGAGGGGTCTAGATATATAATGGATGGTCACCCATCCAAGAACCGACCGAGCCAAGCGTAGCTTAACCTTCGATCGACCCGTACGGTTATTATCATTTAGTCATGAGCCCCTTTTTCGCTACCAACGTTAACAACTTACCAAATCTAGGTACGATGAAAGTAATGAATATGTGTATGACCTATATGTACCTAGCTAGATCATATACTTAAGGCGAACCTGTCTACCTTTTTAATAAAAATGTGAACTGTTAAGGTGATTATGTAAAAGGCGAACTGGGCGGGAATAAGAACAGTGACAGAGTCAATTACTTCCACATGCGAAAAAAAAGAACGCAACCACAATAAAAGCGCCAAACCAAATAAAAATTGTTTAAAAATAAATTAAGCTATCTGTCAAATATATTTTATCTGTCAAATTACTTAATACGCACATTTTGAATGCAATTTTGCAACGAAATTACTTAGGATTTTAGAATTACAGATAAAAATATAAAAAAGTAGAGGTTTTTTTGGGAAGTAAATTCTATCGATGAAATTTAATCCAATTGCGTTTTCCTCCAGTAGAGAGTATTAATTAAATAATCAATAACATAATATTATATTTAAAAATGAAATCCATACAGGCTGTAATAGTGAAATAAATGGTTACGAAAAAGCCCCCAATTAATTTTGGTATCGGCTTAAGATGTTAACTAATAATGTAAAATGGAGCTCTTAACAAGACGTTCAAAAGTTTTTCATACTTTAAAAGTTTAAATGAAAATTCGCCTATAAATCACTTTCCTTGGGGCACCGGCTTAGACGGAGTTTTGATTTATCTTGCGGGAAGAATTATTACTCAGAAGTTTGATTACTTTAGCGTTTTACCTTACGTGTAATTAGTGAACCGTCTGTTTGGATTAATTAGTTTTAAATTGAGGGTACACTCTCTTAAAGTTTAGAGTTACATTACGGTTAACTTATATTGAGCGCGCAAGTGCTAGTCACCGCCTGAGGTATGTATGTGTGCGGCGGAGGTAGACAAATGCCAAGCTAACTCAGTCTGCCAATCTTGTCAATCGCGCCCTCCCCCGTTTCACCGCTCATACTCAGACGGTGACTAGCACTTGATCGATGAAGCGTGTATTTTTGTTGCGATAGTACATAATTATGTTATACTTACCTAAGCACCAAAAATAAGCATCCCCTTTTCCCCCACGGGAAAAGTGACTTTCACTAGATAAGGTTTACAACGATCGATCTAAACAAAGCTAGTGTGAATTTCGGATTTGAAACAATATTTTTGCTTTTGATAGCCAAATTGTTGAGGAAGGCTTATAGGCATATTAATTTTTACATCACGCTATGACCCAAAGGAGGTGAGCACAAACAAAAAGTTAGAAAGAACGCTAAGCGAAAACGAAGTAATTGCACGGTTGCGACGTGGGGTGGGACGGGGGAATAAGAATTATAAGAGGATAATTAGGGTTCCGTACCAAAATGGTAAAAAAGGAACCCTTATGGTGTCACTCAGTCTGTCTGTCTGTCTGTCTGTCTGTCACAGCTGGATATCTCAAGAACTACTAATGCTATCAACTTGAAATTTAGAATAGTTTTAGATGACGTTAACCCAACTATTTTGCAAATAACAAATAAATTAAAATATTTATATTTTTTTTTGGAACGGGGACTGAAAGGGGGTCTTAAAAAATCAAAGTGGGGCTACTATGGGGTATCATATGAAAGAGCGCTGTTTTCACATTTTCAAACATTTTTTTTATTTTTTTTAGGCCGCATAGTTTTCGACTTCTGATGAAAAATGTAAAAAAAAATACCGTTCCCCCCCTTATCTCCGAAGTTTGCAAAGATAAAAATCTGAAATTATTCTATGTGATAGAAGTTTATGTACCTAAAGATTACAGGAAAAATAAAACGATGTCTCTAAATAGCTCACTTTATCAGAAATCGGAATGGAACCCTCGCCGGTGCGCGAGTCCAACTCGCTCTTGACCGGTTTTTTTTTATTATGTTGAAGACAAAGAAGACGATAAATGTAACTGACAACTGTTTCAAACGTAAACAATGTACTTAGGTACGAAAATTATTTACTTACAATAATATTTTAGGCATGTCACCCACACAACCTGAGCCTTTTCATTCATTACTGCTTGTCTATAAATACGTGTGTATCACCCATAAAATCTACTATGACATAAATAGAATAAAAATAGAATTTATCAAAAGAATGTTTCTATTTGTGGGCGTGAAGTAGGAAATTATTTATTTATCGCCGATATCGATTGGACGACAACATGACCGGCTACCCTTCGTGCTCAAGTATAAACGGTAACTCAAACAAGTTTCTTCAATTGTGGTTGTTTATGTAATTTTTCTTAGGAGGAAATATTTGCCTAGGACGGAAAAAAGAAATTAAGAACGTGCACAGGAAGTTCACTGACTAAATAATAGGTCGATGAAAAAGTTTTTTCGTATTTTAAAGGTTTAAAGTTGTAGTAAAATCTCTTTGGCCGTAGGTACTGTCTGTAACTGGCTGGTTTTGATACCATTAAATAAATGACATTTTAAAAAAGTAAAATTAAAAACGATTTCCCCCCATTTTTCTTCTATTGTTTTTCTGTCCGTCAAAATTAATAGAATTTTGTCCATCCACGAAAGTGATATTAATGGACTTAACGCAGGAAAAAGTTGGTACAAACGTTTTCATTCCGGGAATTTTGATGTCAAAGATGCGGGGGGCCTACTCCCTAAGTCAGTCCGTCAGTTCGTCCGTCTGACATAATGATCCATCAAAACGAGTGTAAAAGTTGAATTTTTCGGACTCGCAAAACGCATCTGCCGGTCGATTCTGTAAAAATCTCACCGTGAAAAATTAGGTGAAGTGAGTTTGTTTTTGCTAGGAATTGACACTATTGACAGCTCACTCCACGCACACTTCACCTAAGTTTTCACGGTGAGATGGTTACAGAATCGCACTGCTGGAGTGTAGAGTAGGGACAGCTGTCAAATCGTGTTGTCATAGATACTTCGTTCGGGATCCGAAGCAATCATCTGTTCGTAGGTGATACGGGGTAGGAAACGCCCGTAACTAAGGTCGAAACTACGGACTTCGTGCTTAGAGGGTCTCTACTCCCAGTTCCCTCTGGTCGCCCTGTTACGGATAAAATCGAAGCCATTTTTGAAAAAGTGGAGCAATATCGGCGGCACCTAAGTAGTTACGACATAGCTGAAGAGTTAGAGGTTGACCACAAAACAGTTTTGACACATTTGCAAATAGCACATAATTATATAATCGAATATAAATAAACTATGAAAAAAAAGTCTTGAATTTGTATATAAAATATGAAGAATTTTTTCCCCGACCTATATTAAAACACAAACCTATAAAACTATAAAGAAATTGAAACATGGACTAGGAAAGGCCTTGCTATCTTGTTGTTATATGTCATTATCTGCCTAGCCTATTCCCAACTACGTTGAGGTCGGCTTCCAGTCTAACCGATCGCAGCAGTATTTTACATGGAGCGACTGCCTATCTGACCTCCACAACCAAGTTGCTGAGTAATACGATGCCGCTTGGTAAGACCGGTTGCCCAGACTTTCGGGATTCTGACTACCCGTAATGACTATCAAAGATCTCCAAATGACAGCCGGGACCAATGGTTTAACGTGCTTTCCAAGCCACTGAGGGATCTCGATATTTAATAGATGGTCACCCATCCACGGAACAACCTCGGCAAGCGTAGCTTAACCTTCGATCGACCCGTGCGGCTGTTATTATTTAGTTATTATTCAGTTGTAGGTACTCGTTTTATTTACCCTTTCTAAAATTCCAACTGAAATTGTAGTTGAAATTTTGTAGTTTGGGATTCCATTGGGACACTCATTCCCCGCTCAAGTCACTTGGGCACTTAAGAATTTTATTAGGTAGATACCTACTGTAGAAGAATTGTATGAATGTGTACAGTGGGCTGCATCAATTTGGTACCCCAATTGTATTAAAATTTTATTTTATTTATTTTATTTTATTAACATAATGATGGCCAATTACAAGTTTTCACACGTAGACAAACAATTAACAATGTTCTAGGTAGCAGACAGTGTTACTTTCGCGTTCTATATTTTCGTATTTATTGCAAGAGCTATCTTATTTTGTCGAAGAAGTGATTGCAAAGAGCCTTCTTTAATTTAGGCACACTGGTGTTAAAAAGATCTATGTCAACTTCCTGGCAGGTTTCATTATACATGCGGCTCGCCCTAATCATGAATGAATTTAGTCTGTAGGTTACTGTTGTTATTGGTACGTGCAACAAACGAGGCTTACGCAAAAATGAAGAACACACACGCAGCCCAATTTTGCTCAGCAGCTCAGGGATGTCGTTGGATCCGTTTGCAGTTTTGAATAAAAAAACTAAATCAGAAATTTTTCTTCTTTCATAAAGTGGAAGAACATGAAATTTTTTACACCGCAAGTTGTAATTAGATAGGTATGTTTTAGAACGAAATTGAATGTACCTAAGGAATTTTCTTTGTATCTCTAAACGATCGATATAATTAGGTATTAGGGGTTCCAGACTTGAGAGGCATACTCGAGGTGACTACGAACCAAGGAGCAATATAATATCTTAAGAGTCTAAAATCAGACGAGACCCTAGTGCTTGCATAGTGCTTTCGACGCTTTGTTGACAATATTATTAATGTGAGTGTCAAAAATAAGCTTTGTGTCAAAAGTAACCCCGAGGTCTTTAATAGTATTGACCCTACTAATTGGGGTATCTAAGAGTTTGTAAGGAAAATGGAGAGGGTGAGGTTTAATACAACTGGGGTAAGTACCCAAATTGATGCAGCCCACCCGTACTTATAAGTAAAAAGAGTAGATCCTATCCAACATTCGATTTTCAAAAACGGCGCAATGTCGAACTATTAAATGACACGTGGAAGTAGGACGGCATGTCGTAATTATCGGGAGCGAAAAAGAGACAAGACGACGGAAATGTAGCGTGTAAACTTTGTACGTCTTTTTACATAGAATAACATTGAATGTACAAATAACTTAGACTAAAAAGAGTGCCTTTACCTTCGCCAAAAATGATTTTTAGAAGAAAATGTAGAAATATGTACAGCCAGTGGTAAACAAAACCAGTATAAGCTGGTCTCTTATTCTATTGAAACTCCGTACTACGCTAGGCCAGCTCGATGTCATAGTATTACCACTGATGTACGGACTATTGTATATTATAAGAAAATTAATCTGTGGCTCCATAGCCTTAAGATTCAATCAATTTACCTAGCCGTTTCCCAACTATGTCGGGGTCGATTATATTTTAGATGGAGCGACTGCCTATTTGACCAATTACTGGGCAATACGATATACCCCTTGGTAAGACTGGTTTTCAGACTTTCGGGCTTCCGACGACCCGCAACGACTGTCAAAGATCCACGAATGACAGCAGCAGTATGGTCCTGACCAAGAGGAGTCTCGGTATAACCACGGACCAACCCATTCTAGCGTACCTCGATTATCCCTCGTAAAATAAAACGCGAGCTCAAATGTAGCTGAACCCGGCATTTATTAGCCGACTTTATGCGACAGCGAAAAAATGCAAAGAACTTAATTCAAAACCACATTTTAGGTACACTGCGGCGCACACAGAGCTAAAATCTGCGGTTTACGTGATTAATCCTCAACGTACTCTGTACAGTGGAACAAGCTAATTGGTATTACAGGAAAAAATATTCATCTTTCCACTACACTGTCGATATTCATTTTTACTGTGGCAAACTTACTCAATACTCAATAATTTATTGCATTTCACAATTACCTACTTAGGTGGTAACTTAGCATAAAATGAGATCAATAGGAACCCTGTCGGGCAGTGGCGTGCACTCCATACATGCAAATAAGCTCTGCATACCCTGTAGTCCCATACATACATGCCCCTCTAAATGATAAATAACTATTTAAAGTTAAAAAAAAAACATGGTAGGTATTAAATGAAAAATGAAAAATTAAAAAATCCGTCATTTAAATTCCCGTGTTTATAATGCGATTCCGCGCCATCTATTACTTTTTTATGGAACTAACTAGTTGGAGCGGTGAACACGCGCCACCGACTCACCGCGCAAGCAGCGCTCCCGTGTGAGCAAAAGCACTACTACGTCTTGCTTATTTTTCATACTACGCATCTCGTGAATTCTCGTGTAGTACACAGCAAAAGTGTGACTGTGTGCGTGAAAATATGTGCGCGTGTTGGAGTTTTAGAAGCAGAGCTTACATTGCAAACCGTCCAAATTGAGAAGCCGTAAAAGCACGCTTATTTGTTGATTGTAGAGAATCAACTTTTTTTAGTCGGATTAAACAATTTATTTGTTCGTATAAGGGCGAGCGCGCATTGCGGTGCGTTTTTCTACCGCATAATCTGTGAAGTATGGAATGTCTTTGAAGTGCGCGCACTGCGGTCATGCGTTTTGTTACTGTAGGCCCCGCCCAGTGCGGCAGAACTAACGGAAACGCACCGCAATGCGCGCTCGCCCTTAGTTGTAGTTCGTAATTGCTATGTGTTTCGCCATATTTATTGTTTCGATTGATTTAATATCATTGTTCGGTTGTATTTCTGGGCGGAATGATTGATTGTCTAAGTAAAGTTTATTGTAAAAACGAAAAATTATACCCGTGAGACCTGTCCAGCACAGGTCTCACGGGTATGTTCCAAGTGTGTTCAAATAAATTAAAATCTGCCGCTTTTCGACGTCATCTTTGAGGAAGAAGTTAAATTGATTGCAAAGGGATCCGTGTGTACCCAGGGTTTGGTTTAACACAAAAAAAGGTAGGTAATGCTACTTACTCGTTATTTACATAAAAAGTATTATGATAATTGTTACTGGCTAACAGCTAAAGGTTGTGTACACACAAACATGTTGTATTTTTACCTTGCATTTTATTTACAAATCAACATAAAAATTATATATTTGGATCTACAGATAGGTAACGGATGTTCAGATTTAAATAATTTAGATATTTTTGGTGGTCGCAAAGAAACGCCATGCAAAGCCAATGGCGCCGTGTGGTAAGAGTCGGGTATGTAGGTAACTAGGTTAGGTAGGTAACTGGGTAGGGTATCTAGTCGGTGGGACTCCGACCGAAAGAAGCTGAAACTGGTACTTAAGTTTTTTATTTTATTTTAAGCGTGCATACCCTGTCTGAAATCTCTGTGCACGCCACTGCTGTCGGGCATAGCAAAATAATATCATAGTAGGAGAGAGGACGCTTTAAAACATATCATTATCTAATGTTATGAGCGTTTTCTGAATTTTCAAACAAATATAATGTGTGTAGGTACTTATAATATCTGTGGAGCTCGTGGCTAAGTAATAACAGCCGCATGGGTCGATCCGTCAGGTTAAGCTACGCTTGTCGGGGTTGGTCAGTGGATGTGTGACCATCTTTACATACCGAGATTCCTCCGTGTCTCGGAAAGCACGTTAAGCAGTTGGTCCCGGCTGTTATTCGTGGATCTTTGACAGTCGTTACGGGTCGTCAGAAGCCCGAAAGTCTAACAACCAGTCTTACCAAGGGGTATCGTATTACCCAGTAACTGGGTTGTGGAGGTCAGATAAGCAGTCGCTCAATGTAAAATACTGGTATTCAGCTGCATCCGGTTAGACTGGAAGCCGACCCCAACATAGTTGGGAAAAGGCAAGGCAGATTGATTTTGTACTTATAATTATTAAATAATACAGCAGCAGTTAATCGTTTAAAATAATATTAATTTACATACATTAAACATTTACATAAGAGACTGATGTAAAAGAATGACTCCTCAGCACACTCACAGCACAACATTAATTATAAGTAATTGCAAGTTAGCTATCTTTACACCAATTAACTTGTTCTACTGTACATGGAATCTGCAATGAGCGTAGCTTGCACGTGCTTGTATTAAAACTGCAGTGAAGCGTGTCTTTTGTTTTTCGTCGGGTGTGGAGCTTTTTTTATTGCAACGAGTACGTTTACGGTATACCGGTTTTTAACTGATACATAATTCATATAATAAGTAAAATAAAAAAAAAGATAATAAAGATAGATAAGTCTGTGATCTGATCAGCAAAACTACTGTCAAATTTCCTCACCTGTTTATTAGTTATTGATCAAAATACTTAGAATGTCAGAGACTTAACTTTAGGTGCTTTTGTCTTATGTTATCAGTAGGTAAATCTACTGCCGAAAGGTTCCATAGTTTATCTTCGGAAAACTGAAATTCACATTTCATTCGATATATCGAATGAAATGTGATTATTGACCAATAGAAATTGATTTATATTTACGATTGAGTCAATAGAATTGTGTTGTAATCTTAGTTTAAGGACGAAAGGATTGTTTGTTGAAGAACTGGAAAGTTACACATAAAAATGTTGTTCATTGTTGATACTTTATTTCTCTGAAGGTAGAAATTATTTTTAAAAATGTAATATTTTTTAAGATGTCAGTTTGATAGACTACATTTTGTTGTTAACCCTATGACCAGTTTGATGTTGACGTGGGATCCCAACTGAGTCTGCCCACTACACCGTGTCATACCATGACCGTGCTAGGAACGTGCCGGGCAAAAAATATACTAAGTATTGAAAAGTATGAGACTATGCTCACTAGACCAATAAAGAACTATGCAAATAAAGAACTATTCTCTTCTATTCTACCGTTACGTTACGTCACCGACTAACAACGGTGGGAGCCATTCACGAAGCGTCGAGAATATTTTGCGGGTACCGATACGCTCCATGCATGGCATGCCGCATGCGTCGTTGCCAAACTGGTGCGCGAAGGCGGCGAAACGGGTTTTTATTGCGTTTGTTGACCGTTTTTGGGCCGTAATAAACGGTTTATAAACGTGGACAATTTTCTAATAGCCATCGTATAGGTTTCCAAAGGAAATAATTTTCTCAATAAAGATATTCACTGTCACGTCTGCTTCACACTAAAACACAAGTGAATTACTATAACCAAGAAAACGGGAACCATACGGATATGACACGCGGATGATACGGTCAATAAAACCGTTATGCACGGGTATGATACGCTGTTGAAACGTTCTTGTGGATATAGTTTCATTTCATTCATTTATTTTCATGAAGGTAGTTCATCTAATTCCTGTCATGTTTCTTTCCGTGCCTGACACGTTCATAGAACGGTCATGGTATGGTACGGTGTAGTGGGCAGACTCCTTTACTGTAAAATATACTGATCAACGCCGTTTTAACGGGGCCAAATACCTACATTTGGTGACAACGGTATAGGTACCATCTTAGTACCTATTTCCAATTACTGTCAATTCATATAATTTAATTGACTAAGTATTTTATTATTTTGCTTCTTTCTCTATTAAACACTGTCTCACGACAAATTCTACCAACTTAATTAAGTCTACTTTAAAAAAAAAGGGAAACTATATATCTCAGCTTCTAGGAACTGAGAAAAGTGGGTTCTCACATATATATTCAATATTATAAAGAAATTTTGATCTAAAAGAGTGTCCGTGGAGTTTCTTGCCCGTTCTTCTCCATAAGGACCTACTACGATTTGGAATGGGCAACTAGCTTCATCTTTCTGACTGACCGACCCCTTGACAATTTAAAAGTGCCTGTAATTGGTTTATTTGAAATAAATGCTTTGAGTTTGAGTTTGATGGTCTTGAAATAGTATGGGATTCCTATCAACAAGAAAAAGGCTCATGGTTCACGCTTTATAGACAGGTTGTTTCATCAGCATAGGCGTTTGTAGAAGTTGACTAAGGCATCAGCTTCTTCCTACGATCACCAATCATAATATAGTTCAGCTGTTCATTATTCTTCCATTGTCCCATATTGGGGTCAAAGCAACACGTTTTTCTATATGTCACGCTATCATTCACTCCTCATCATTTTTCTCTCCAATCCCACTCGTACTTTACTCATCACTGTTTTTGTGACATGCGTTTCATACGACGTAATATAGGGTGTAAGTGTAATCAGTGGCAACCTTTTAAGGGGTCATTGTATTGTTTGTAGGGGTCATCATTATGAACAACTTTTACTATGGGACCAAATCTGAAATCGCGAAAATAAAATCAGCTGTTCCCTATATTTTGGCGAATTGTGCGAACATAAATGTACTGAACAGCTGATTTTTTTTCGCGATTTCAGGTTTGGTACCATAGTAAAAGTTGTTCATAATGATGAGTACAATGACCCCTTAAAAGGTTGCCACTGTTTACATTTATACCCTGTATACAACGTTTCAATTTACCATTGCTTACAATGCTATTCGTTTCTTTGTGAATTAATGAACGCTTTCATTCCTGCATATAACTACTACCTAATGGTACAACACTAATTCTCTCATCACTGACAAAAAAATGAAATGTGATTATTGACCACAACCTGTAATGATAATAAGGGTAACATTATGTAATGAAACCTGTAATGATAATAAGGGGAAGAAATAAATACATAACGTAAGTAAACAGAGAAACAAGGAAGTTAAGGCCTCTTCTGTTATCTATGGTTATAAAAAATAAATAACTATGCTCGGCGATGCTCGGACTTTTAATTAGCTGCAGTAAAATTACACTTCTTATCTGTCATTTAGTTAAAAAATGTTCCCATTTGATAGCGAAATTACAGTAAAAATAACATTAGAAGTGTCAGTTTACTGCAGCTAAAAGTATATGGTTAGATGAATGCTAATGAGAAATCCGATGTGTTTAAAATCTACTGTTAAATTATTATTTTAGTGATAGTCATTCCTTCGTCAGGAATAATCTGTAATAAATAATGCATCAGTCAGTGATGAGAGAATTAGTGTTGTACCATTAGGTAGTAGTTATATGCAGGAATGAAAGCGTTCATTAATTCACAAAGAAACGAATAGCGTTGTAAGCAATGGTAAATTGGAACGTTGTATACAGGGTATAAATGTAAACAGTGGCAACCTTTTAAGGGGTCATTGTACTCATCATTATGAACAACTTTTACCATGGTACCAAACCTGAAATCGCGAAAAAAAATCAGCTGTTCAGTACATTTATGTTCGCACAATTCGCCAAAATATAGGGAACAGCTGATTTTATTTTCGCGATTTCAGATTTGGTCCCATAGTAAAAGTTGTTCATAATGATGACCCCTACAAACAATGCAATGACCCCTTAAAAGGTTGCCACTGATTACACTTACACCCTATATTACGTCGTATGAAACGCATGTCACAAAAACAGTGATGAGTAAAGTACGAGTGGGATTGGAGAGAAAAATGATGAGGAGTGAATGATAGCGTGACATATAGAAAAACGTGTTGCTTTGACCCCAATATGGGACAATGGAAGAATAATGAACAGCTGAACTATATTATGATTGGTGATCGTAGGAAGAAGCTGATGCCTTAGTCAACTTCTACAAACGCCTATGCTGATGAAACAACCTGTCTATAAAGCGTGAACCATGAGCCTTTTTCTTGTTGATAGGAATCCCATACTATTTCAAGACCATCAAACTCAAACTCAAAGCATTTATTTCAAATAAACCAATTACAGGCACTTTTAAATTGTCAAGGGGTCGGTCAGTCAGAAAGATGAAGCTAGTTGCCCATTCCAAATCGTAGTAGATCCTTATGGAGAAGAACGGGCAAGAAACTCCACGGACACTCTTTTAGATCAAAATTTCTTTATAATATTGAATATATATGTGAGAACAATGTAGAAAGACGTGCACGTTAAAAGCGTCCGTAATAAAAAAGATAAAACAAGGCGTGGCAGCTAAGAGACGACCAGTCCCAACTGACGGCGCCCGTTCACGAACATGACGCATGGATCAACACCAATTAGCTCAACCATTTTGAGGGGAACTTAATGATCCAACACACACGCCACCATCAGCGAGACATTTGAGTGAGCATAACATACCTACTCTCAACGTCTAGGGGCACATTCAAGTCAGTGTTAGTCAAGTCATCTTCTAATCTAGTACCAGGACAAGCTAATTATATCTCATTTTTATTAAAGGCCATAAAATCATGTGTCTTAAGTACATTAGCTTCATTAACAACACCGACTGATGGGTAACCCACCACCCCCTATTATTACTAAGTTTAACACCGATACTGCATCAAGTCACGAGGTGTGTCGCTTAACTCATAGGTATACTTAGTATAAATAAATTAAAAACTTCAAAACTAAACTTTACAAGTAACTACTCAAATTAAAACTTTGTAATTTTATTTTAAAGGTGCGCAAAGTTTCGTTCAGTATATCGTAAGTTGCTGTCGCGACTTCGTTTGCCTGAAACGTTAAACCCCGTTTGACCTCCTGAAGGTAAAAATTTTAAAATCCTTTCTTAGTTAGCTTAAGGTACCCACTTTTCTCAGTTCCTAGAAGCTGAGATATATAGTTTCCCTTTTTTTTTTTAAAGTAGACTTAATTAAGTTGGTAGAATTTGTCGTGAGACAGTGTTTAATAGAGAAAGAAGCAAAATAACTTTACTTAGTCAATTAAATTATATGAATTGACAGTAATTGGAAATAGGTACTAAGATGGTACCTATACCGTTGTCACCAAATGTAGGTATTTGGCCCCGTTCAAACGGCGTTGATCAGTATATTTTACAGTAAAGGAGTCTGCCCACTACACCGTACCATACCATGACCGTTCTATGAACGTGTCAGGCACGGAAAGAAACATGACAGGAATTAGATGAACTACCTTCATGAAAATAAATGAATGAAATGAGACTATATCCACAAGAACGTTTCAACAGCGTATCATACCCGTGCATAACGGTTTTATTGACCGTATCATCCACGTGTCATATACGTATGGTTCCCGTTTTCTTGGTTATAGTAATTCACTTGTGTTTAAGTGTGAAGCAGACGTGACAGTGAATATCTTTATTGAGAAAATTATTTCCTTTGGAAACCTATACGATGGCTATTAGAAAATTGTCCACGTTTATAAACCGTTTATTACGGCCCAAAAACGGTCAACAAACGCAATAAAAACCCGTTTCGCCGCCTTCGCGCACCAGTTTGGCAACGACGCATGCCATGCATGGAGCGTATCGGTACCCGCAAAATATTCTCGACGCTTCGTGAATGGCTCCCACCGTTGTTAGTCGGTGACGTAACGTAACGGTAGAATAGAAGAGAATAGTTCTTTATTTGCATAGTTCTTTATTGGTCTAGTGAGCATAGTCTCATACTTTTCAATACTTAGTATATTTTTTTGCCCGGCACGTTCCTAGCACGGTCATGGTATGACACGGCATGGTATGCGGTGTATGGCCTTAGTGTATGGCAGACTCAGTTAGGATCCCACGTCAACATCAAACTGGTCATAGGGTTAACAACAAAATGTAGTCTATCAAACTGAAATCTTAAAAAAAAAATACATTTTTAAAAATAATTTCTACCTTCAGAGAAAAAAAGTATCAACAATGAACAACATTTTTATGTGTAACTTTCCAGTTCTTCAACAAACAATCCTTTCGTCCTTAAACTAAGATTACAACACAATTCTATTGACTCAATCGTAAATCAGATTTCCGGGAGGTCAAATGTCATGAAAAACGCAAATATAACAAGTGGTGACGGCCAAGGTTCTAGAGACACGCACTCCTGACATGCAAACTTGGCATGCTTGAGTCAAGTTTACTGTTAAGGGCTTATAAAATTAAAACCTTGGTTCGAATCTCTATGTTCCACGCACTTGGAGGCAATGTCAGGGTTATTAAGTTGCCTCCTGATTGATCATTCTTGGTTGTCACAGTTGCCCCGAGGCTTAGATAATAAACATCTAGATCGAGCCACCGCGTGGCCGGTCATGAGACAGCAATAGAATACTTTTTCTAGGTTATGTGGTATGAGAAATTAAGTTTATCGTAAGAAATCATCCATATTTTGGACTGAAACCCATGTCAATACATTCGCACAATGCAAAAATTGTCCAAAAAAGTTAAATTAATCGACGCAAGATAAATTTTGTAACAGTGAATGCATTTTGTTTGTCTAACATTCAAAAGTTCGCCAAGCAAAAATACGGCACGCCGTAAGAGGCAGAAGATACGATGCTTTGTCTCAATTTTGCTACTAATTTCGTATATTATGTGTCTTACTTCCACACTTCACACTGTAATCATGGCAACGTCTAGAGGTTGCTCCGAGGCGTTTATAAAGAATATCAAATAGGGTTGCTTAGACTAAGATGTAAAGCTGAGAAAATAATACCAGCCTATTATTGAAATTTTAAAAATATTGCAGTCAGTGCACTCTTTCCATCGATATTTAAACCGGGTTCAGACGTGTGTAATGTGTAACGTAATGTAACGAGAATACTACGTAAGGACGGCACTACGAGCATTACATGTAACGCTCGGGCTGGCGATCGCGCTGATTCATCGGCTGTCGGTTTTTAGCACGAACACAAAGGCTCTCGCAGTCGCACACATAGTGTTCACGTTGAGCTTGTATGCTGTCCACGCCATTCGAATTACATTAATTCAAATTCAAATTCTTTATTGCGAACTAAGTGTACAATTTTGAAGATGTTAACAAATATATAGGTTCTTAGAACTTAGTTGCCTGTTAAGGCATTGCAATTTAAATTGTTATAAATCAAAAAGTATAGGTACTCAATATTACAGTTCAACAATTTTACATTATATTAATAATTATCATTTTTTAGTATTATATATTATATAATTATTTTTCTTCAAGGAATTCCTTTACAGAGTAATATGCCTTTTTAATCAGGAAGTCTTTTAGCTTAGTCATTACACAGTACATTACATTACACACGTCTGAACCCGGCTTTAATGAAAATAATTTAGAGTAGAGATAATATAGGAAAACCTAAAAACATTGCAGAACCAGCAATAATGGCTTATATTATTTTATCTCATTTTACTTTTATTTATGTTTTGTTATTAAAAATGCACTCATTTTGACAGATCGAAGCGTAACTTTACGCTAAGTTTCGACTTTTTATCTTATCCCTAGAGCAAGCTCCTTATAGCGTCTGCAGAAAATCTCAGAAAAATCTCTCTGGGGATCTGATTAAGGCTTGAATGCTAGCGCCTATGCATGTAGTGGGTATACCTTCACTGGGCATGCGAAGAAGTGACTCTCGGCTTCGTAAAAAGGGAATTTTTACACCCATTATGAATGAGGTCAACGAAAAATATGGAGCACCGTAGAGTTTAAGTCAGAGTGGTTTTAATTGAATGTTCCCACGGGTAATTAATAATCGGTGGGGCTCGTGGCTAAATGATAACAGCCGCACGGGTCGATCGAAGGTTAAGCAACTCTTGCCGCTGTCGGTTCGTGGATGGTTGACCATCTTTACATACTTAGACTCCTCCATGCCTCGGAAAGCACGGTCTTTGGTTCCGGCTGTCATTCGTAGATCTTTGACAGTCGATACAGGTAGTCAGAAGCCCCAAAAGTCTGACAACCAGTCTTATCAAAGGGTATTGTATTACCCAGTAACTGGGTTGTGGAAGTCAGATAAGCAGTCGCTACATGTAGAATACTGGCATTCAGTTACATCCGGTTAGACTGGAAGCCGACCCCAATATAGTTGAGAAAAGGCTAGACAGATGGATTTTTTTGTTTCTACGTAGGTAAATAATCCTTGTTTGCAGTCGGGAAAAAGGCCTATCACAGTAATGTAGGTACTACGAAGTTGATGGGTCCCCTCTTCACACTCAGCAATATTAACCGTAGAGTACCTACCCATGCCATATTTAAATCATAACACATTAGGTATAAAGTATACTAATCTAGCTAAAAGCACTTTCTCGTACAGCTCATTTTCATAAAATACTACACAAACATACTTTTTCCTTCATTCTCGGGATATTATGATAATAATAATAAAAATTTACAGCGCCGGCTGAAATTGAAAGTGTTATATGAGTGAGGTACTGCGGTATGCTGAGCGAAGATGACATGTTCCTCGTATACCTATATTTATCAGTAAGTATGTTTATTTTTCGTTCAATAATGTGAATAGGGTAGAATATTGTTAATTGTTGCTGCAGGTGGTTATTAACAAATGGGTCAAAATTTAAAAAAAGTATCTCTACAGCATACTTCGTGTGTACAAAAATAAGAAAAAATATATGTCTAACATGTCTAAGATAAAAAGAAAACTAAACTACTATGTTGGGGTCGGCTTCCAGTCTAACCTAATGTCACAGAATACCAGTATTTTAGATGAAGAGGGCGAATTTTTTCAATGAATCTGAATGAGATTCTAAACCGCGTTCAAGAGCTGTCAATTCCCTATCAATGATGAAACTGACAGCAGTTGAACGCGGTTTAAGGTGAGTACAAACCTTAGATAATACACATCTAGATGGAGCCACCGCGTGGCTGGTCATGAGACAGCAATATAATACTTTTTCTAGGTTATGTGGCATGAGAAATGAAGTAATCTTCCATACAATACATACGCACAATGAAAAAACTGTCCATAAAAAGTGAAATTAATCGACGCAAGAAAAATTTTGTAACAGTGAAAGCACTTTGTTTGGCTAACATTCAAAAGTTCGACAAGCAAAAATACGGCACGCTGTAAGAGACAGGAGATACGATGCTTTGTCTCAATTTCGTATATAGGTAATGTGTCTCAATTCCACACTTCACACTGTAATCATGGCAATGTCTAGAGGTTCAATGTCTTTGGTACTCACCCTTAGATGTGCAGATCGCATTCAGTTTCATTGGTTAAATACGCCCTTAACACGCATTTCGTAATAACAATAATGTGACAATGAAGCTAAAATAAAAATATTTCATTCAGTAACTGAAGCCTAAAAAGTAAAGACAAATCTAGACTGTAACATTTCAACGTCGACACCGCAATGGGAGCCTCATACGGCCCACCGAAGTATGAATTCGTTCGAAGTAGTCACAAAAGAAGTCATTAGCTGAACAAACTGAGGCTCTGTGTACCCCTGGGATGTGGTGGATGCGGTACTGACGAATTATAAGTACTTCATTTGTTTTATTCATTTCTTTATTCTTTGAAGGACGTTTTGTAGAGCGATTAAGTAGATTGTAATCAGTGTTAGGAGGCTTTTTTCTTTTTTTTTTAGTTTAGATGTGGGCCTCATACACGCGCATAAGTACAGTACAACGCCTTGCGACTTGCGAGTACAATATAAGGTCCCATTAAAATAGATGAACAAATTTTCTCAGGGTGTTCTCCATGAATATGAACAACTTTTACTATGGGACCAAACCTGAAATCGCCAAAAAAAATCAGCTGCTCACTACATTTTGACGAGTTTGGTGTACAGACGACAGTACATCAAGCTACTACAATCTGTCAAATTTCTTTATTAGATTTTCATCTTTATCGCTAAAGCAGTAGGTTCAAGGTTGATTCGGAAAATTTTACAGTTTCGGGTGGGTTAACCTGCTGGCGTCTGTACATAAATGTACTGAACAGCTGATTTTGTTTTCGCGATTTCAGAGTTAGTTCCATAGTGAAAGTTATTCATATTACCCGGTGAAAATTTGACATCTATTCTAATGGGACCTTATACATATAATAATGCGTACAGGGTGCTGATGGTTCTGCCCCGATTCTGTAGCGCAACAGGGATTATCGTCGAGTCGCAAGTAGACTGTTTGTATAATAATGCGTACAGGGTGCTGATGGTTCTGCCCCGATTCTGTAGCGCATCAGAGATTGTCGTCAAGTCGCAAGTAAGCTGTTTGTATAATAATGCGTACAGGGTGCTGATGGTTCTGCCCCGATTCTGTAGCGCATCAGGGATTGTCGTCGAGTCACAATTAGACTGTTTGTATAATAATGCGTACAGCGTGCTGATGGTTCTGCCCCGATTCTGTAGCGCATCAGGGATTGTCGTCGAGTCGCAAGTAGACTGTTTGTATAATAATGCGTACAGGGTGCTGATGGTTCTGCCCCGATTCTGTAGCGCATCAGGGATTGTCGTCGAGTCGCAAGTAGACTGTTTGTATAATAATGCGTACAGCGAGCTGATGGTTCTGCCCCGATTCTGTAGCGCATCAGGGATTGTCGTCGAGTCGCAAGTAGACTGTTTGTATAATAATGCGTACAGGGTGCTGATGGTTCTGCCCCGATTCTGTAGCGCATCAGGGATTGTCGTCGAGTCGCAAGTAGACTGTTCCTATTTCCTAGTTCCTATTTCCTATGCGAAAACGTTGCACATCCTTGGTGCGCAGGGTTCGGGGTAGCTCCAGCGGTATCCTGAGGCCATTTCACGCAGAAGTTCCATTCAGTTCAGTACCTACATGAACTATTGCTGTATGGTTTACCTACAGAGAAATCGAAGTTTGTAAATACAAGGTGGCAGGGACATCGAAGCGCAACCTCTTACCATGGATTCAGTACCTACATGATTCTCAAACCCCCGGCGTTGAAAAAAAAAAAAAAACGGTTAAAAAAAAAATTGTTTAATAACCACCGTCGAAAAATGTAAACCTCAATCAATTTGCCTAGCCTTTTCCCAACTATGTTGGGGTCCGCTTCCAACCTAACCGGATACAGATGAATACCAGTATTTTACATGGAGTGACTGCCTATCTGACCTCCACAACACAGTGACTGGGTAATACGATACCCCTTGGTAGGACTGGTTGTTAGACTTTCGGGCTTCTGACGACCCGTAACAACTGTCAAAGATCCACGAATGACAGCCGGGACCAACGGCTTAACGTGCTTTCCGAGGCGCGGAGCAGTCTCGGTATGTAAAGATGGTCCCCCATTCACTGACCGGACTGGAACTTAACCTGATGAATCGACCCGTGCGGCTGTTATTACTTAGCTTCCAGCTCCTCTCGAAAAATTTCAACCTATGGAGTCCAGAAACATATACTGAATCCATGGTAACACCGTTGTGCGTCGATGTCACTGCCACTCTATAAGTCTATAGTCTTTTTAATTGTAAATTAAGTATCTATGATCCTTTGTTGGTTAAAATAAACGTTCAACTTTTATTTATATTTAAATCCTGTAAAGTTAATTAACAATATAGCCTTCGATTAATAAACAATACGAAGTCCGTGAAAGGACCCCCATTCGAAGGACGGAGCCCGACCTTACGTAATAGTCCTTCAATATTGTCGGGTGCGCCTCGCTTAGTACTCGCCACAGACGCCACAGAGGATAGAGACTCCTGTTGGTAGCTGCTAGATATGGCACTTTTATCGCTCAGAAGTCAGACGCTTCACTCGAGGGACTGTTAATTTTTGTTTCATTCCATGATTACGTTGTGTTCTAAGCTTGGACTTTTAATTAGCTGCTGTAAAATGACACTTCTTAAGTCTGTAATTTCATCAAAAAATGTTCCCATTTGATAGAGAAATTACAGTAAAAATGACATTAGAAGTGTCAGTTTACTACAGCTAATTAAAAGTCTGTGCATAGTTTGGAAAGCAATAGAAAACACTACATATTTCTTATAATTTGTTGTTATAGCGGTCATAGTGTAGTACCACGGTCACATGCCACATCATAGAGTCGTCCAACGAAGCCTTCGTCGGGCTCTCGTCGGCTGTATAAACTGTGATAGTACACTCTGTGTAAATTTAAAGTCTACCTATTACGGTTCAAAAGAAACAGCCATGTGACAGACAGATGGATGGACTGACGGACAGTGGAGCCTTAGTAATAGGGTCTTGTTGGCACCTATTGGGTACGGGGCCTTAAAAAAGAAACATAAAAACTTAGTTATTAGTACTGCCGTCTCTGGTCACTGCAGGCGTTTCCATACTCTGTGGTGCTCACAATCGACACGCATTGGATTCAAATATGCATGAATGCGGAAAACGAAACGCTAAACGTAGGTCTGTACAGTTAGCGTTAAGAATATGGTCTGGAGAACTTGCTAAATATTCTATTTCTTTTTCTTTAAAGGTAGACACTTACAGAGTTAAGAGGGCTGTTACGTTTTGTCACCTCTCTCGCTCACACGGGACCAAATTTTTAAGATGTTAAAAGAAAAGATTTCATGATTTCATGAAATCGCTAGATTTGAGATAAATGCTAACTTATGGAGTTTTATTGCTGATCCTAATGATTATAATTCTGTAAAGCCATATTAGCTACGGCCGCGAATCATATTTTAATCAACATACAAGCTCACACTGACCTACAAATTGCAAAAAACGTAAGAAATTTTGAATTTCGCGGGATACCCTGCCGCTTTCGCCTTAAACAATTAGTCCAACCAATCGATCGTCGGTCGACGTTGATCGATTGAATTGAGAAACACGTGTTGACTTGAGAACTTCCTCCTTTTTATTTCGTCGGTTAAAAATAATGTGAGTATCAAAATATAATTTTATTAAACCGTAACCTTTAAGTAAGTACATCGTCCGTTAACATTTAACATTATTTTTCCTACACGGATCATAAGTTCGAATGTATGAACCGTAATAGACTCGAAAGGGTACAAATAGGGTATCGATAAAGTAAGGCATTCAATGTCGATATCGAGTTTAAGTATCAACTTCGGTAGTAAAGTTATTCACGTTTTATTTATGGTAAACTATTATATCACGTATTTATTTCACGTTTGTTTTATAGGGTTTTTAGTCACGGATTCATTTTGATTATGAGGCAAGACTCAGGCTAGGTGGAGCGACGATCTTCGCAGGATGGCTGGTAGCAGCTGGATGAGAGTTGCCGAGAAGCGAGATGAATGGCATGCGAGAGGCCTATGTCCTGCTATGTATTAGACAAGTAGGTAGGGAGCTTGCTAAGTAATAACAGCCACACGGGTCAAGCTATGCTATCAGGTTAAGCTACGCTTTCCGAGGTTGGTCCGTGGATGGTTGACCATCTTTACGAGAATGCTCGTATCCAGACGGCTGGAAATTGACTAGGGTTACTCCGGTACCGAAAGGGGCTCCAAGCTCAGATGTTAGCGGATATAGACCAGTAGCAGTATTGTCAGCATTTGCTAAAGTCTTCGAGTCCGCTTTATGTTCAACTATCCATTTGCAAGTAGCCTCACAGCTCAATGACGCACAGCATGGGTTCCGTGTAGGCCGTAGCACGAATTCTAATTTAATGTGTTTTTTAAATCAGGCCACCACAGTGCTGGACTCGGAGACTGGTGCCCAACTGGACGTCGCTTACTTTGACTTCAGGAAGGCATTTGACAGTGTAGATAATGATATACTTTTGAGTAAATTTGCGAGGGTTGGTTTTACCCCAGCTCTCCTAGAGTTCTTTGCTAGCTACTTAGGCAATCGCAAACAAATGGTAGAATATGCAGGTTATACTTCGGACTCGTATTTCACCCTTACGGGGGTAAATCAGGGGACAAATTTAGGACCACTAGAATTTATAATTATGATTAATGATCTTCCTGAAGTCATTAAAGGCGCTTGCTGTTTGTTATTTGCTGACGATCTTAAGCTTTTCTTGCGGAACACAGACGAGTCGCACTGCGGTATGCTCCAGCGAGACATTGATCGGGTGGTTGCGTGGAGTGAAGAGAACAAGCTACTCTTCAATGTGACGAAGTGTAGCGTATAGACTAAGAGGTCACAGGATTTTTCGTAACGATCATGGATACGGTTAGATTTACTTCGATGGGTTGTAGAGTAGTCCCCTAATGTGAATGACGTCGGTCTGCCTGCTCTGAGTGGTTGCAACTTCGAGTTATAGCGCTTACAAGGGGCGTCATTGTTACGAAAAAAAAAACGATCAGGGAAATGGTCAGTTTTGGTACACATTCAAAGTATGGCGTCTCCGCAGATGAAAAAAGTTGGTCTGCCGGCTCTCACTGGTTGCATTTCAGAGCTATGATGCGCGCAACATTGTTGCAAAAATAAAACGATAAGAGAAATGGTCAGTTTTAGTACCCATTCGAAGTATGGTGTCTCCACAGGTGAAACGAGTTGGTCTGCCAGCTCTCAGTGGTAGTATTTCAGAGCAATCGTTGTGTATGCAAGACGCTTATTTTTGGAGAAAGCCTAAAAAATACATCAAAAAACGGGACAATAGGCGAATTTTTCAAGTGCACGGCTGCCGGTGTCGTACCCCCACCCTGCACCTGCGCCTGCTGCGTGACCGTTCCCCCTATAAAGGAATAGGGAAAAAGCTATAGGTGTCAAGAGGTGTCAATAAGAGAAATGGTCAGTTTTAGTACCTATGCTAAGTATGGTGTCTCCACAGGTGAAAAGAGTTGGTCTGCCGGCTCTTAGTGGTTGTATTTCAGAGCTTTGTTATACGCAAGGCGCTTAGTTATAGAAAAATTCAACTTAACGGTAATCAATAAAATAAAGAATGAAATCGAACAAATCCAATTTTTAATGATTCAACTTGTTACTTTGGGTAAATCACAGATTAATCATTTTGTAGAGTATAGCTAATGAAACAACTCAAAACATATAGACTGTTAGAAGTAAGTAAATATTTAACTCTAAGTCTTAGCTATATTCTACAAAATTATTTATCTGTGATTTACCCAAAGCAATAAGCTGAATTATTAAAAATTGGATTTGTTCGATTTCATTCTTTATTTGACTGATTACCGTTAAGTTGAATTTTTCTATAACTGAGCGCCTTGCATATAACAATGCTCTGAAATACAACGACTAAGAGCCGGCAGACCAACTCGTTTCACCTGTGGAGACACCATACTTTGAATAGGAACTAAAACTGACCATTTCTCTTATTGACACTTCTTGACACCTCTAGCTTTTTCCCAATGTTGCGCGCATCATAGCTCTGAAATGCAACCATTGAGATCCGGCAGACCAACTTTTTTCATCTGCGGAGACGCCATACTTTGATTGTGTACCAAAACTGACCATTTCCCTGATCGTTTTTTTTTTCGTAACAATGACGCCTCTTGTAAGCGCTATAACTCGAAGTTGCAACCACTCAGAGCAGGCAGACCGACGTCATTCACATTAGGGGACTACTCTACAACCCATCGAAGTAAATCTAACCGTATCCATGATCGTTACGAAAAATCCTGTCACCTCTCGGTCTAGTAATGTCCTTCACGCGGGCCGTGGCACCCCGACGCCATGACTATTGTATGGGCGATCACGTCATACCGCGAGTGGGGGTTGTGAGAGATCTAGGGGTTACTTTCTCTGGGGATCTTACGTTTCGTGTTCATGTGGTGCAGGTGTGCAAAAAGGCGTTTAAGAATCTTGGTTTAGTTATGCGTGAAACCAGTGACTTCACTAATTTGGCAGCAGTGAAAGCACTTTACAATGCATTGGTGCGAAGCAACTTGGAAACTAGTGCTATCATCTGGAATCCTTATGAAGTGAAGTATTCTCAAATGTTGGAAAAGATGCAAAACAAATTTACCCGATACTTATACTTCAGGCAGTATGGTGTCTACCCTTTCTACCCGCTTATGTATCCAACTCTCTTTGTTATAGGGATGGTTGGATACTATAAGTTGGAAGTAAGGCGCAACCTTGCTTTGGTAAAATATGTTTTTATGGTTTTTCGTGGGATACTGAATAATCCACAAATATTGGAATCGTTGGGATTACTCGTTCCAGACAGGAGGTTACGGTTGGGTCCGAGGGAGGAACTTTTTAAAGTTTCAGCTACCCGTACAAACTTATTAAAGTTTGCACCGGTGATTCGTGCAGTAAGAATACTCAATAGTGTCTCTCGGCGTTTGGACATATTTTCTTGCTCTTTGGCGGAACACTTAGTATGTTGTCCACTGCGTAACTTGTGCTTCTACCCAGACCCGTTACTTGGGCCAATTAGCAATAATTTTATGACTACTTTTGTTAACTTGGGTATTACCTGTTAAAACAAATGTATGTGTTAATGAATAAAAATAAAAATAAATAAAAATAAAAAATACCAGGACCTTTCCGGAATCCATCTTTCCGGAAAGCTCGGCTGAATACAGCCGTTGGTCCCGGCTGTCATTCGTGGAGTTTTACCAGTTAAATGATTGTTTTTGGATATGTGGAAAAAATCACAGCATTAGTATAAATAATACCTATTTAGTTTTCAGATCTAGGGCATAAACTTATAACATTTTTTTTTTAAATATTTGCCTTTTTTGCATTAACTTTTATAATTATTATCTGGCAATTTATTGTACAATACCGCCCCTTCGTACAAGATATATTTCTTTCCGTAATTTGTTCTGGGTGGTCTTTATTGGCAGGTAACCTACCCAGATGACAATGATGAGGTCTATGCCCCCTTATTCCTAAAAAAAAACCAAAATGCTCTATACAGGGTGTTTCTTTTAAGGTGTCAAGCCGGTGCGAGCTGATAGCAAAGTACCATACCTATCGATTTAACGCCCCTGTATGTTCTACGATATTTTGTTTTATTTTGGATACCCCATTTCTTAACAATGGTAGTGGTTAAGGATAGTAGTAGGTACAAAATTTATGTTTTTATTATCAACTGAGCTCTGCTGAGGAATAGTAAATATCAGGATTGACAAAAATATGCAAACATAATAATAAATTATGAAAATCACAAGATTTCAGATACACCACGTTCAACGACCTATTTCAGCAAATAATGCCCTATTTAGTACATTCTGTTCAAAGCTGACCCAAAAAAAAATATCGTTTTTTAAAGCCTTCTTGTTGAAAAAAAAGAAAAATATCGAAAAAAATTCGAGAACTACAAAAAATCGTAGAACATACAGGGGGGTTAAATCGATAGGTCGATCGATAGCAGAGTACTATACTCTGCTATCAGCTCGCACTGGCTTGGCACCTTTAAAGAAACACCCTGTGGCCTGTATAAACCTATTTTAGTTAAGTATAGAAGTGTTTTGTTTGAATTTCTTTCGAATTATGATTTGAGTTTGAAAGAAGAAGACAAAACAGTATCTTTTATGAACTTTAGGATCGTGCTATTTATGTAGGACGTTGAGTGACTCTACCACGAGACTGACTTCGATTGACTAAAACCATGTGGTTTCAGTTATTAGAAGCCAAACAAGGACCATTTCTAGATTAATCTAAAAATGGTCCGGTTTAATGAAGGGCTTGTAACCGACTTCACCACATTACTATCATTTGATTCATGATTAAAAAAGAGAGAAAGAGAGTATACATTCCCAAAGTCATCATCATCTTCTGCCTAGCCTTTCCCAAGTATGTTGGGGTCAGCTTCCAGTCTAAGAATACCAGTATTTTACATGGAGCGCCTGCCTATCTGACCTCCACAACCCAATTTCTAGTTAAGAAGATACCTCTTGATAAGACTTTTCAAAGTAATAATCGTGAAAGCAATATCCTCAAAATGTAGTATCGACCTTTTATGTGAAGAGCGAGTGCGGCCGACGACAGACCTGACACCGTGACACTGACGAGTTGTATTTCTCATTAATCTTTAAAGGCAGCGTGACAGACGGTCCGCTTTCGACACAAATAAGTATTAGTCTTTACTAGACTATCATGCCACGTTTTAGAAAATTACGTAAGTTTTTACTTATTAATAAGTTAAGTAGGCATTGGTAGTTGACGAGAAGTAGAAGAAGAAAATCAATTTTTTAAAAATTATGAAGTAATAATCAAATAAATCTTCAGGTCTTGTCGTGTGAGGTACAATAGAATACTATAATATACCTACTAATACTTTGATATCAATAAAATATTGTATACTTATGTGAAAAGAATATACAACGGTGGTAAAGAAGAAAGAAAGAAAGAAAACACATTTATTTAGCACAGAATAAATTAAAGAGGCACACAAAATAATAACAGCAGATTAAAATAGCAACAATAAAAAAAAAATGAAAAAAATCAACATTTGCGATAACAACAACAAAAAATGGTACAAAAATATTTAAAAAATATTTTAAGTAGGTATATTTTTTTATCTATAAGTAGGTAAGTACCTACCCATTACACAGGAAATTTTGGTACGCATCTTTCGTAAATCGATGTTAATTCGGGCTAAATTAATTATGTTTGCGGTAAGTATAATTGCCGCAGTATTGGACCAAAACCTCTTCAATCAAAATATAAACAATGTAAGTACTTAGGTCTTAATATTTTGGAAAACACGCTCCCATATTTTCGACAATAATTCACAGCAACGTCACAGTAGAGACAAGTATTCTCACTCAAAAATTTTGTCACAGCCAAAACACATCGGAAAATTCCGAAACAGATTCAAAAGATACAGTACCATCCAACCTGTTTTCATAGACACGCGTTCACGACAATAAACCCACAATGTCAACCGTTTTTTAAAATCAAAACAATAACCTAACGTGACCCAAAAACCACACAGCACTTACCTTAAATTAGGATGAACCTCGAAATGGCGAATTGGCGATCAACAATTGTTTATATTTATCCACGTAAACTCGCGCGTACTTATCGTCACGACACCCGATGCGGGCGAGCCTCGATTGAGGAATGAATGAATTCAGGGGTTGCGACGGTGGGCGGGGCTGCTCTAAACCACCGCACCCTACCGAATTGAAAAGTCTCGCCTACCCTTCACATCAATACGAGAAACGACCTTCTTAAATCTCCAACTACGTGGAAAACTCTACGTGATTCTGTGAACAACCCACTAATTTGAGAAGTAATTTTTCTTTTCAATGTTCGTTTATTACAATGTGCTTCTGAATTTGGTTGGTTGTTTTATATATTGTGAGGGAGTCGTCTATTGAAATAATTCGCAGAATCATGTCGACATAAAGGCACAATATCTGTCATAGAGCGTTGTCTGGATTCTTGAGCTCTATATGGGATTATTAAAACGTATCTTACTATATTCTCTGTGATACTGAAATAAATTCTCGAGAGAAAATTGTAGAACTCTGATTGTGAATGAAACATAAAATATGTATCTCTAACTTAGTTGTATTGACGCACAATTACATATTTAAGTATACTGCAGGTTAACAAAACACTATCGTGGAATATGCCTGTTGGAGCAAAGTTAGACTTTTTCATTTATGGTTCTAATAAATAATTAATTGCAAATGCATTCTACGAGATGTGGCTACTTACACTTTTTCGAAGCATTTATTTTACTTTTAATATAAGCACGCCTATGAAGTTCCTTATTTATTGACAGACAACCATGGAGGAAAAAATGCAGTCCAGGAAGGTACGACCTTCCTGGACGCTAAAATAAAGAAATGGTTAGAAAATAGTACATTTTGATACAAGTGTAGAACGTTTGTTATTGCATTCGAGCTAGGCGAGGTTGTTATTGAGTCGAGAACTGCAATAAAAAATGTCCACGTGTATCAAACGACGTTTTTCAATACACTTTTGAAGAAATAAAATAAAATAACGGAAAATATTTTTGTCATGAATTATTAGGAAACTATGATTTAAATTTGCTTTTTTTCCGCGCTTTGCTTTCGCCAGGTTGAAGGCGAAACAAATGTATAAAGCCGATAAACAGCCTAATGTTAAAAATAGAAAATTCAAATATTTTTGATTTTAGAACACAAATAAATATTAATTTGTTCATAATCGTTTTTTTTATTGTAATAATCATAGTTTTGATGATATTCTAAATATAAACATTATTTAAATATTCGAAAAATATTTACGCCGTAAAGACGCATCTCTTTGCCGAGATTAACAATTCACCTCCGAATAGAGAGTTGTGATTATAGGCATTGAACCCATTTGGACTAAGTATAGGTATAAGTTACCTGTGGCAATTTTTATTCCCGCACACGTGCGGGAAAATAAAAAATCGCACGTGTGTGAAATACATTGCATTGTGATCCTAATCGTAGTGCGATAGAGTCTGTCAAGCGAGTCGTGTCCACGACCATTTAGCTGATTTCTTATAGTTTTTGAACTTACTTTTTAATTAAATTATAAGACCAAAATAATTTAAATAAAAAGTAAGTTTAAAAACTAAAACACGACTACTGAAAAATTACACTCTAAAAAGAAAACATTCTCATCTGAAATTAGAAAAAGACAATTAAAAATCCAGAGTCACACGTAATCTGTTCGTTTTATGACATGACGTGTGATTCCGGATTCTTAATTGTCCGTCTTTTTCTAATCTCTGATGAGAATGTGAAAAAGTAGCCGCTATACATTTTATAGAGAAAAATAATTATTACGTTTGTATTTTAGGTAGGTTTGGAGAGAAAATTATCATTTTATAGAGAAGAATAATTATTACGTTTGTATTTTTGGTAGGTTTGGAGAGAAAATTATGTTTGGCTCAGGTCTGAGATTTAAATTATTTCTAACTATTGGGCAAGCAAAGCCGCGAGTAACAGCTAACAATTTCTATTTTTTTTAAATGTGCTAATTAAGCCCTTTCATTTGATACCAAACACGGCATCATTAAAATACCTCTAATTTACCTACATTTTTGATAAATTTTTACACGACTGCCCAAAAAAGAAGTGTAACATTTCCAGGGTTCAATCCGGGTTCATGTATGTGAGTTTCTTTATTCCACCATAACTCTCAAATGCCTGAATAGATTTGGATGTGTGGGCTATCGTTAGAATCCTTACATCATCTACTTACATGTGTTTTATTGGAGGATTTAAAGGAGCCATACTGCCGCAATATTGATTAAATATTGCGGCAGTATGGCTCCTTTTTCAAAAGTGAAAAAAAAAACTTCAATTATTACAATATGGGTTTCAAATTGAACATTCCAAAAAACTGTATAATATCGGGACGAACAGACTGTTCAAAATGATCTAAACAACTACAAATCATGTCAAACCGCGAGCTCGAAAAAATGCAGTCGCGGACTTTATGCAAAACTTGCTTCGGAATTATATAGAATAAGAAAAAATTGCGAAAAGCGAGGCCGCTATGGACAATTTTTTATTAAATTACATACAATTTATGCTGATGACGGACTTGCCCCAATTACTCGGGAAAGTCCGTCTACTGACTAACTTTTAAAAAAACGCGTTTATTTTCATTTTGATAACAGTTACATTGATGTTTGTAAAAAGTAACTGATAAATAAGGAATTTTTAGTCATTACTAATATTCAAAACACAAGTAAGTTAAAAAATCAGCCATGGGGTTTCTAACAAGTCAAGCTTGCACTATACTATGCCGGACTTCGCCACCTTGACCTTACTAATACCTATTCTCCACCACTCAATAAGTCAAAGTTGTCGAAGTCTTTCAGTTTCTCAGAATAAGAACAATAAAGAATAAGAACGCTAAAGTTGCCCAATAAACGCAAAAATCACGGTTGAAATGTAATATGCCTTTTAACTACAGGCTGATCGCACAGCTATAGTATAGTGTCACTTCCCAGCTTCATAAAATTCACTGGCAGCGTTAAACACGCAGTAAACTTTTAACTTATCGCGGTCCTTAACATTTATACCGCCCCCCGCGTAGTTAATGTCTTGACTGCTGTTCGGAACGCGTTGGGCCGAACTTTGGCTGTACGTAAATCAATGAAATGAGGTTTTAATCCGCAGCTTCTAGAGTGTGTTTTGTGTGCTCTCTGCTCGGGTGAAAACAGTTTTTAGAGTACCAAAATGGTAAAAAGGAACCCTTATGGTGCGACTCAGTCTGTCTGTCACAGCTGGATATCTCAAGAACTACTAATGCTATCAACTTGAAATTTAGAACAGTTTTAGATGACGTTTACCCAACTATTCTGCAAATAAGAAATAAATAAAAATAAACATACTTTTTTGCAACAAGGACTGAAAGGGGGTCTTAAAAAATCAAAGTGGGGCTACTAGAGCATGTGGCGTATCAGATGAAAGAACGCTGTTTGCACATTCTCAAACATTTTTCTATTTTTTCAGGCCGCATAGTTTTCGACTTTTGATGAAAAATGTATATAAAAAATATGGTTCCCCCCTTATTTCCGAAGTTTGCTTAGAGAAAAAACTGAAATTATTCTATGTGATAGAAGTTTATTTAAAGATTACAGGAAAAATAGGCGTTTCTTCTCAGAGTAATCAGATAGGAAAAGTCGAACTCATCTAGTTTTAAAAAAAAATATGCTTGACGAGTAAAAGTGTTTGTACAAACCTACTTACAGAAAATAAATCATTTATCATTTAACAAGAATAAAGTTTAAAAAACTGTAACCCGACTACGGAAAAATAAAATTGGTCTAAAAAGTTCAAAATATTTATTTACTTAAACAAAAATGACAGTATATAGGGTGTAACGGACAGCCCTCCGCAAACTGATAGGGTTAATTCAGTATGTCATACTAAGATGACCGGTACATGAATTTTTTTCAGGAACGTTATGGGAATCTAATAAACCTGATTTGTTTGTGTTTTTGTGCACAAATCGGAGCGTCTATTACTGGTTGGGAGGGGTAGGTAATAGGTATTCGGTGAGTTCGATGAACTCTGTAGCTAGACAGAGTTTGAACAGCTGATTTCACGCGTCGTTGGTTAAAGTATTTCAACATCCATTGCTGGTCTTTTTTTTTTTGTTTTTTTTTTTGCAGTTTTTTTACATAAATGGAGTGCTGCGAACACACAATGCAATTTTACATTGAAATAATGAAATAATGAAAATGTAACTGAAAAAAAAATTGAAAAAATGAAAATTTTCCGGAGAAAATTTCCGGTGGAATATGATTCAAAATGAGGAGCTGAATGCACCCTGTTAGTTTGCGGAGGGCTGTCCCTTACACCCTGTATATATATTTGTAATATGCTCGTCAAGACCTTTCTTTTAATACCCAAGTTTGTTTTGTCATGATTATTTCAATTTAATTTTTTTGAGGTCAGAAATTTACGTGTTAAGTCCACCATATTAAATTTAGGTAGAATTTATATAGCCTATATCACCCGGACTATTATTTCGAATCTACTGATACCTCATTCATCAAAATCAGTTCAGTAATTTATGCTCTACGGTGGAACACACGTAAATACATACTTATATGTATACATACATACACAAGTAGACTGCTAAAATCATAAACCTTCCTTTTGGTTTTGCCGTAGTCGGGTAAAAATACATACTTACATACATTCTTACATACATACATACATATACTGCTAAAATCATAACCCTTCGTTTTGGCTTTGCCGTAGTCGGGTAAAAAGATGTCTCTAAATAGCACACTTTTTCAGAAATAGCTAGCCTAGCTTTTGCCAGCGGCTTCGCGTGCATGTCGGAAAATATCCCACGGGAACGTGCTACAGGGAATTCCTTCCTTATTCCTTGTTACATTATAAAGGGAACCTCAGTGCAAAATTTCAGCTTTCTAGGTCCAAGGGTTTGGGCTGGACGTTGATGAGTCAGTCAATCAGTCAGGACTTCTATTTTTATTTACTAGCGGTCCCGACAGACGATGTCCTGTCTGAACGATCCTAGAACCCGACTGCAGTGCCACCTACCGGGTCCAATTGTGTTTTCAAACCATCCAGGAACCAATTAAAACAAATTTTCATCCAAATCGGTCTAGCCGTTTAGGAGGAGTTAGGTGACAAACACACGTACAGAAGGATTTTATATATAAAAGTATCCTATGTCTATTCCTGGTTCTAAGCTACCTCCCCACCAATTTTCAGCCAAATCAGTGCAGCCGTTCTTGAGTTATACATATATAGTGTAACTAACACGACTTTCTTTTATATATATAGATATTGATAGATAGATTGGCTAGCTAAAAAGACCCTGAAAAGACCAAAATTTCTCCACCAGTGGTTGTCTAGTTGCTGCAACCCTTATAATTGACTTTTGTTTAACATGATGCAAACGGTAATTATCTGCCTGTAGCCTTTTCCCAACATGTTGGGGTCGGCTTCCAGTCTAACCGGATGCAGCTGAATACCAGTATTTTACATGGAGCGACTGCCTACCTCACCGCCACAACACAGTTTCTGGGTCACTGGTTGTCAGACTTTTTGCTCTTCTAACTACCCGTAACGAGTGTCAAAGATCTGACATCATGACAGTGTGATATAATGACAGCCGCCACCAACGGCTTAACGTGTTTTCCGAGGCACGGAGGGGTCTCGTTATGTAATGGATGCTCACCCAAGCTAGCTTAACCTTCGATCGACCCGTGCGGCTGTTATCACTTAGCCACGAGCCCCTTTATATTATAAAGTATTCATTAAAGAGTTGGGACTGCTACCTTGCTACCTTGAAGACAAGAGTCTTATGACTGCAATCAACAATCTGCCATTAGTGGTGGCTTGGTATGGTAAAATCTCTTTGAACGTTTATTGAAATTAATCTGATGAAGACTTCTATTCATGACCACGAAACGGAAGTATCTTCTAGTTTCCCTTAACTTTACGACTTTGTGTTGGTACCAGTTCCAACGCACCATCTACAGCCCTTCTTAAAAGAGGACTTTTATCCGAAAATGTCATATTTCGACGTTTCCGAGGACGGTTAAACGACACCACGCAGCGAAACTCGACGCCGACAACGTTACGTGTATATAGTTATAGTTTTAATAAGGTATATTGATATGTATTACTTTATTATTGTTTAAGATAATTTTGTGGATTTTACCTATGGGCCTCAGAAGCCTGATAATAAAATGATTACTACTAACTTAGATCTTGCCTTCAGAAAGAAAAAAATCGATTTGACCAACATTTTGCTCTAGCATACTTTAAAATATTGGTCCTTGGGTCCACACTTTACCGATGAGATCGAGCTGCCGTGGCGCATTGCAGGGCAACGTGACGAGATAGACAAGTAAACACAAGGCTTAACGGGTCTTATTGCCGCCCACACATACGAGCAAGCACCAGTACGGTACATTATGGCCGTAACAAAGTTTGGAAAATTGTACGGATTATATAGGAAAACTGAATTTTAGTCGTTAATTTATTAACTACGATGAAGCTTTTAACGGATTATGACTTTAATTTATTATATGCAGCCTGTGTTGTACGTTTCCTTGAGTTATTTATAGTATTTTTACCAACTTTTTAATGACTAATTTTGTTGCTCTAATACTAGGTATACTAGAATTTCTGGTTTCAGGACTTATTTTATTTCTCGGGACTCGAGATTTCTTGATTAGAGAATTGTCTTTTTTTTAAGTTTCCGGGAATTC
This sequence comes from Cosmia trapezina, assembly GCA_905163495.3. NCBI lineage: Eukaryota > Metazoa > Arthropoda > Insecta > Lepidoptera > Noctuidae > Cosmia > Cosmia trapezina. The sequence continues at coordinate 12,219,048 of LR991040.1, read as the reverse complement.
TCGCTTTGAAAAGTCTCGACTAGAAACCCTAGCTTTGCTTTGCTTTCTCTTTTTTTTAGCTTTCTCTCCCGGTCTTGAAGTCAGAAAGTTGCTCATAATAAGTACATTGAGGTAATAATATTGAATATCCACAGTACATTGAGGCAATTAGATTGCCACAAATCCACTCAGCTTGCGGCTGATTAAATTCCTTTGATTAGGAAATGAAAGGCAATTCAGAAGGAAAAATCTGTTTCTTATACGAATTAAATTGCTCCTATTCCAAAATTACCCTCATTAGGCCGGGTTTGCCGAAGACGGTCAGTTTCGGTACTTAAGGATCAGGAGACTATTGTCCTTGTGACCTCAAAATTGTACGAGAATCTTAGACGTGGAAATCTTTGACGAATTTTGATGTGATCAGAACATTACTTTCCCGTATTATATTATGGTACCTAGTACCTACATACACGGTTATGTACGTCATATTTGTTTATTTTATTAGGAAAACTTACAGTTTTCAACAAATAATGATTAGTAGGAATCTATTGTAAGTAAATGGTTTAATGAGAACTTGAGAAAATTTTATTTTATTTGGAAATACCTATCAGGTATGACGTGGAGTGTCTCCATTTATTTATTTATTAATTTTTATTTATTCATCTTTAATTCAGATAATATTATTGAATTTTATTTATTTACAATATACAAATTAACACTATTATCACTAGGTACTAAAGTAAATGGCTAACTAACTATACAAATATTATGTAAGTAATTTACATAACATTTACTTACGTTTAATTTAACTACTAAGTTTAATTAATTAAGACACAAACATGAACAAATTAGAATTTATAATAGTACAACTATCTACTAGCAACCCGCTCCTGATTCGCACGATTTTTACGACTTGACAAAACATCAAGATTTCTTTATTAATGTAAGTTTAAGGCGAAAGCTCCAGTGTAGCCCGCGAAATTCAAAATTGTGTTCAAAATGTTGATTAAGATATGACTCACACTGACCTACAAATTGCAAAAAAAGTAAGAAATTTTGAATTTCGCGGGCTACCCTGGCGCATCATCCTTAATATTGATGTTATTATAGACATAAACCTTCCGGAATAAATTCTCTAAATATTAGTGAAACCCGCATCAAAATCTGTTGCGTAGTTTAGAAGAACAACGCGGCACACAGACAGACATGAAAAGCGACTTTAATTTATAATATGTACCTATAGATAGATAATGCCATCTTCTGGTCACACCTGGCAACAATACATTAGTACATTGAACGTTTTTGATATTTAAAAATCTGTCCAACTCCGGATACAGCTCTCTCGGAAATATAATAGTTATTTATGCAACTGACGCATAATAAGGGGTATTAAAACACGAATGGGGCTTTATCACACGAGGCGAAGCCGAGTGTGATAATAGTATCACATCAGTGTTTTAATACCTAATTATGTACAGTTGCATACAAGACTTTATCTACATCCATGTTATCAAACCTCTATAAAAGGTTCTGAAACAGTTTTTTGCAATACTAATACTCGTATCGAACATGGGGGCCGGCGTCATAGTATACGACGTGAATTCGAATAAGTTTTTTTTTAAATTACGGCGCTGTTGTAGTGAAACGCGCGTGCATTACAATGTTCTTTTTTTGAAAACGAGTTGCATTATGAAATTCAGTACAACATTAAAGCACCCGTTTGGATGCTATTATGGTTACCATGGTTCTATGACACTGACTGTTTTAATGTTGGCAATAAGCTAACTGTTTCAGAAGCTTTTATAGAGAATTTATAGCATGGGTGTAGATAAAATAAAATACAGCTTATCTTATTGTACCATACATTCAATACCTACTGCAGCTACTGCTGTTATAAGGCAAGACTTAAAGCGAACTGAATCTACTTTCGTCCGCCCGCCACACTTCCAAGAAAACTTCTACAATATTAAACCATGAAAATAGGTTAGATAACAGCCGCTTGACCAAATATCGATTACAGTAACCCCCGGCCATACAATGATAGGCAGTTTTAATATTACATGAACATTAACATCATGGTTGTATCTGCCGAAGTTTGCATGTGTCAAATACACTGTACTAATGAGGAACAGGGTGTAAAGTTCACTCATCCTCTACAGAAAAAGGAGGATCCTCCAACCAGACGGGTGTTGTGTCTGGTAGGCTACTGCTCGACCCGAGGAAAAGTTTTTAAGCAGTGCGCAAAATTTCCACAGAGTGGTAGAACAGCCTGTGGAAATTTGCGACATAAACATGAACAACTTTCACTATGGGACCAACTCTGAAATGACGAAAATACAGGAATCAGCTGTTTCATACAAAAGTTTAAATCTACTCGGTCAAAATGTATGAATCAGCTGATTTTTAGGGTTCCGTACCAAAATGGTAAAAAAGGAACCCTTATGGTGTGACTCAGTCTGTCTGTCTGTCTGTCACAGCTGGATATCTCAAGAACTACTAATGCTATCAACTTGAAAGTTGGAACAGTTTTTGATGACGTTTACCCAACTATTTTGGAAATAAGAAAGTAATAAAAATATTTATATTTTTTTTGCAACAGGGACTGAAAGGGGGTCTTAAAAAATCAAAGTGGGGCTACTAGGGCATGTGGGGTATCATATGAAAGAGCGCTGTTTGCACATTCTCAATTTTTTTTTCTTTTTTTTAGGCCGCATAGTTTTCAAGTTTTGATGAAAAATGTAAAAAAAAATACCGTTCCCCCCCCTTATCTCCGAAGTTTGCACAGAGAAAAATCTGAAATTATTCTATGTGATAGAAGTTAAAAATGACAGGAAAAATAAAACGATGTCTCTAAATAGCACACTTTTTCAGAAATCGGAACGGAACCCTCGGTGCGCGAATCCAACCCGCTCTTGACCGGTTTTTTTTTTGTGATTTCAGAGTTGGTCCCATAGTCAAAGTTGTTCATATTCGTTAGTGGAACCCCCTGTGAAAATTTGCACACTACTTGAAAACTTTGCGCAATCAATTATTATTATATTTTTAGGCAAGCAAAATGGTACTTTATTGAAGTCCGATCAAAAACATGTCATTTTGTAATTGACAAGCTCAAAAAGAATTGCTCTATCCGGGAATGGAACTCACACACGCTCAGCGTTACCTACTACTCTTGCGACCACGAGACCAAGGAGGCATTTAGTGTAGCTATAGCGCATAATCAGCCTAAAATGTTCCCATTGCTGGGACACAGTCCTCTCTGTGAGAGGGATTGGGCCGTAATCCACCGCGAGCCCAATATAGATTGGTGCCACATATATAATAATATTTTCTTTGATAAATAAATGGCCCAATCCCATACCGCTGAATCATTTTATTAAATTGGTGTATTATCTGAAATTGATTTGGTCTGTAAGTGAATTAGTAGTGCTTCAGATAATCGGGATTAGATTTCTTCTTCTTCTTCTCCATAAATCTCTATTTCGTTTACGTTTGGTGAAGTTATTTTGTTGGTCATTCTATTGATCCCTGAGCCTTTTCAATTCACAGAAATTGTCATGGCCAAGAGAGGGCTTTCAGTATCTCAATTCTGTCAAACCTGGTTACATAGTTATACAAAAACAACCATATCGTGGCTAAGTAATAACAGCCGCTCGGGTCGATCCATCAGGTTAAGCTACGCTGGGTGACCATCTTTACATACCGAGACTCCTCCGTGTCTCGGAAAGCACTTTAAGCGTTGGTCCCGACTGTCATTCGAGGGTCTTTGGCAGTCCTTACGGGTCGTCAGACGACCGAAAGCCTCACAACCAGTCTAACCGGAAGCACCTGAACACCAGTATTTCACATGAAGCGACTGATCTGATCTTCACAACCCAGTAACTGGGCAAAGCGATACCTACGAAAAGAAATAAACTAGAGCTTATTCTTTACTGAGAATCAACACCTAAGACGCTATTTATTTTTACCTACAGAGCTCGTATCACGTAGGGCGTCGATCGATACAATCAATCTAATAGGACTACACATACGACTCACAGATGTCGAGTCTATAAATAGAGCTCTTTGATCCAATCACCTTTGATGTCTGTCGCTAGAAAAACATCTTGCACGACAGTTTACATACAACGTCTTGTGTTTTTACATAAATATTATGTCACAAAATAAAAAATGTTTTGCAAGATTTGCAAATATGGAAAATTGTGAAATTCCATAACAAAATTTATTTTTGATTAAAAATATCCGGCTAAAGTGTCGCCTCAATTCAGGCGTTAGAATTGAGGAGCCACCATAAGCGGCTAATTAACTACTAAACATTGGTAGTACATACACATAAAACTTAACTTGTATGTGTAGTATTTTTACTGTTAGTATAAGATGGTCAATTAAATAAATAAATTAAAAAATAACATAGTCGCACCTTCTTCCCATGGGGGTAGAAACTGCAGAACGCCACCCGCTACGATCCTACTGCTTTTGCTCGTTTACATTGGTAGTATCCGCGTATATACAATGTCTAAAAAAAAACCCTGCTCGGATACGGACACAACAAAATGTGAAATAAATAAAAATAAACTTATTATTTCATACATATACAGGATCTTCCAAAAACGATTGTGTGCACTTTCGAATCTGTTTGGTCGTTTTTCTGTTTCCTCACACAATTTCATAACACTATCTACTAAATCAAAGCGGAACTAGGAAAACTCTATTTTTAACCGACTTCCAAAAGGAGGAGGTTCTCAATTCGTCGGAACCTTTTTTTTTTTTTTTTTGGATTTTTCTTTTTTTGTTCGAAAGGGTATACGTTCCAAGTGGTCCCATGATCATCAAGTCAGGATCTGATGACGGGATCCCATGGAAATCGAGGGAAACCCTCAAATTTTATGGGCACACCTATATCGATTTCGGTATTTTTTATAGTAACTCGTGCATTTGCTCTCGGAAAGTACCATTCGGTGAACTGGAACTGATGATGAAGACCACAGAGGGCCATCGGAAATACTCAATTATATCTAAGTATATAACAGGTTAGGTTGCGATTCGATTACTTTAATATGGTTTATGGTCGTCAAAATAATGGTAATGGTGATTTCACCATGAGGGCCCTTACTGTAAGTTGGCTATATAAGTTATCGAGGCTTTCATTTTCTATTCAAAGTTATTTTGATACCAAGCCAGAAGTGGTGATCATTGCAATTGAACACTAAACTGTTTATTGTAGCAGTATCTGTAAGGGCCCACCACCGTAAAATACCTGAAGCGGACCAAAAAACTTACATAAACATGCGCCGTCCTCGCCCACGTGTGGGAGTGGCGCGAGGAGGCGAAACGCCGGGGCGTAACTCCGCTGCCGCGAGAAATCACGGTACAGCGGACAGAGCTCCGGCGGGATCTCATGGCGACATGGAGAGCGCGACTGTCGCAACCCAGCGCTGGGCACGCCACAATTGCGGCGATAAGTCCCCTCTTTGAGGAGTGGTTAGAGAGGCGCCACGGCGTCCTCACCTTCCGCCTGACGCAGGTCCTCACCGGACACGGTTGTTTCGGGAGGTTCCTGTTTCGCATAAGGTGGGAGGAAACGCCCGGGTGTCACCATTGTGTGGATCGCCCGGAGGACACGGTGGAGCATACAGTGAAGGTCTGCCCGGCTTGGGCAGATCACCGCAGTGTTCTCACGGAGGCGATCGGCAGCGGCGATCTCTCGCGTCCGAGCCTGGTCCAGGCCATGGTGCGGAGCGAGAGTGCATGGGAGGCCGTCACCTCCTTCTGCTTTGCAGAAGGAGGTGACGGCCGGCGGAACGCGTGAGGGAGACGCAGCCTCACGCCCTCAGTCGCCGCAGGAGACGTCCTGGGCGGCGGGAATCGAGAGGCGATTCCCGGCCACCGTGGGCGCGGGCCTGCGGACGGTGAGTAGCGGGTAGCTCGCCGTCCGATAAGGACCAGCCGGTCGATTCTGTAAAAATCTCACCGTGAAAACTTAGGTGAAGTGAGTTTGTTTTTGCTAGGAATTGACACTATTGACAGCTCACTCCACGCACACTTCACCTAAGTTTTCACGGTGAGGTGGTTACAGAAACGCACTGCAGGCCCGAGTCGACGGCGCGTTGTGTTAACTTGTGTTCCACGCGCGCCTCAAAGAGATGTCAGCAAATGATGGGGTCCAATAGGGCCGACGCCGCTGGGGTCGCGGGTAGTTTTAAGAAGATACCGTGGCCCTGGCATAGGCAACTGAAGGAACACGGGTGGGTTTTAGCAGCTAACACGCACGTGCAGCTTGTGGGAAAAGTATTCGCGGGCATCGTATGGAGCCCTTCGTGTCCAATTTAATAACGCGTTCAGAAAACTGTTGGGGCTGCCATGGCGTTGTAGTGCATCAGGGATGTTTGCGGCGGCGCGTGTAGATTGTTTTTACACAATAATGCGCAAGCGCGCAGCATCGATGGTAGCTCGAGTCATGGCTAGCCCTAACAGGGTTCTGAAAATGATTGCTGACAGAGTGGACTGTCCGTATATAATCCACTGCTGTCAGTTACATGTGCCATCGTTTCGTGTTGTTTACTAACACAAAGTTTTAAGGGACAGTGTTACTAACCCTATATGAGTCTTTGCTCGAAATAAAAATTTTGAATTTGAATTTGAATTTGAATTTAGTCAGTAAAAGTCTGACATGCCCTTCCGCTCCACCCAGAGCGGGAGAAGTTATTTGATGATTTCCAACCCTCAAAAAAAAAAAAAAAAAAGGGCCGACAAAACGTAAAAAATTATGTTTGCGACTTGTAGGTATTCTAGTACACACGGCTACAAATATCAATCCTCCATTGTACAGAAATCCTATACAATGCGAGATCAGCTTATACTGGAAACGTATAGCTTGATACGTAGCCGTGTGTACAGTTGACATTTAACATGCAACCTATCACAGATAATCAAATTAGCAAGTGATTCTGAAGCACCCATACGTGCCGATGTTAGAAGCTCCCTAGGTCCCTAGCTAACAATATTACGCCCCAACTCCGAACTACTTGTGTCTAGTTAATTGAAATCTTTGTTTTGTTAACTAGTTCCAACTAGCTGCACTGATGCTCCAACTTTACAGCACTGGGAGTGTTTGTGCAAGAATTTCAAATACAAAAGTTAAAATTTTGCAGTGTTGGTAAACAAATCCTCCAAAGTTTGTAAACTATGTTTGAAAAACATGAGCATTGCTTGCGGAGTCTTAATTATAATAGGTCACTGTACAACGAAGAAAGTTCATAAATTGGTCTGTTTTATTTTGAACTAATATGATAATCTATCTATCTAACTTCTATATAAATAAAAAGAGAAGTCCTGACTGACTGACTGATTGACTGACTCATCAACGCCCAGCCCAAACCCTTAGACCTAGAATGCTGAAATTTTGCACAGAGGTTCCTTTTATAATATAGACAAGGGATAAGGAAGGTTTTCCCGGTACCGTGAAATACGCCAACATTGCCCCCAAGGGAAACTTTGCCCGAAGAACAATGTATAAGCATATCTTTGATGTGCAAAAATATCTTAATATTATGGCAACATTGATTGACTTTGGTGGAAAATAGGTTATGTGTATGGCAATACTGACTATCGTGTTTGTTGCTAACTTCGCTTAGTGACTTGTTGGAACTCGTCGAGTGAGGTGCGTGTTTTTGCGGGCAAATTTTAGTGCAAATTTCAACGTACATTCTGCGAGATGGCGAAAACACAGCTTAGTTTACTTTACGACATGTCATAGGAAATCATTTGTAGAATATATTACTGTTAGTGTGGTTGCTCAGGGTCTTATAAGACTAAAGTTATGATGATGGGCAAAGTTATCTAGTAATGTTGCGACTTACGATTGACAACATTGCCCGCCATCAAAAAAGGCTTAGGGTTGGCACTTTACAAAACCTTGTATTTTTTCCTTTTTTAATTTTTGGCTGCTGAGCTTATTTAATTTTAAACATAATTGGTATTTAATTAATATATTATTTAAGTACATACATATAAGTATTTAGTTTATACATATTTAACTCTTGATTACTACTCTACGTGGCAGAGGCGCCCGCGTTTTTGATATATTGCTCTCTCTTTTTATACTTCGCGCGTATGGCATTCACGTTCAAGGACATCTCAGTCATCGCCAGCACGTGTCGCAGGACGGTGGTTGCGTTACTGTAAGTTACGGTACTACGCTTGGCGCTCGTAAAGACGTATGAGTAGCTTGTATGTATCAAGTTCATGTATGTATCGAATGCATTTTTTTTACTTTGTTAGTTTTTTTTAGTTAATTACTTCATAATCAACCTTCGGACCAACCTTGTAAGGGAGGCGCCCCGGCGCGCGAGTGAGACGGACTTATTCTGTTGTTCTCTGAGTGAATTCACAAGGAATGCATTATTTATAATTAGTTATAGATGTTAACTTAGATTAGTTAGGATAAGCGCATTTACCGCATTGGGTTATATCTTGTAATGGTAGATGTAAGTAGATAAATAAATAAATAAATAAATAAATAATTTACTATTTTTTAAGAGAAGTGTATACTATAAGTTGTTTTTTTTTAATTTTTAATGAGCAGACTGTTTAATTGTCTAAGTTCCTAAAAGTTCCTAAGATTTATTTGATTAAAGATTTTCTAATAAAAATTATTTAAAATTGTGTTTTTCTAGTTATATACACAATTATATAATTTTGAATAAAATCATTAGTCAATATGATGCGCCTCGCGGGCGTATGAGTATTTTCAAGTGTTACTTAATTGTAATTTCTATTAAATACTAATAAGCGTGAAACATTTTCCTGCGTTTTTCTTTTTGTTTAATTTACCTAAACACATAATAATATTCTTTGTAGAAAACAAAAAAAAAAACAGAGTAAAATTTTAACCATGTACCAACCCTAGCACTTTTAAAAGGCGAAATGTAGATTCTATGAAAAAGAGAAAAAATGCCAGGGTAACATTGCCCAGTCATTTTTAACCGACTTCCAAAAAAGGAGGAGGTTCTCAAGGTTTTTTTTTTTTTTTTTGTATGTTTGTTACCTCAGTACTCCGTCATTTATGAACCGATTCGGAAAATTATTTTTTTATTTGAAAGGGTATACTTCCAGATTGGTCCCATTTTTATCAAAATCCAGTTCTGATGATGGGATCCATGAGGAATCGAGGGAACTCCTCAAATATTATAGGCATACATATAGCGATTATGGTATTTTCATCAACAAATCAAGCGTTTGCATTCAAAAAGTATCATCTGGTGAAGTGGAACTGATGAAGAACACCACAGATGGCCACGGAAACTCCTCAACGATGAAAAGTATTTCACGGATAGCGATAAGATTGAAATAGTTAAGTGACTATGACAAAGCTTTAAATAAATGGTTCTGATGAAAATGGTACCATCGAACCGATCTGATGAAGAAGCCGGAAGGTAGGCATCGGAACTCAGTAATAAAACAATGTATCCTAGCCGTGTTTGGCCTTATTGGAATTGTCATGAGGTGCACTCTGTAGCCAGAGTGCAAAATCGTACGATCCAACCGATCTGATGAAGAAGCCGGAAGGTAGGCATCGGAACTCAGTAATAAAACAATGTATCCTAGCCGTGTTTGGGCTTATTGGAATTGTCATGAGGTGCACTCTGTAGCCAGAGTGCAAAATCGTACGATCGAACCGATCTGATGAAGAAGCCGGAAGGTAGGCATCGGAACTCAGTAATAAAACAATGTATCTTAGCCGTGTTTGGGCTTATTAGAGCTGTCATGAGGTGCACTGTGGCTATAAATTATTTAATGGTAATTATATGCTGCTTCAAATTGCGCTACTTGAGTTGTATGTTATTCAAATTCAAATTCAAATTCAAATTGTTTTATTTGGAACAACATGGGAACCAATTTTGTTAGTACACAACTTATACACTAGGGTTAGTAACTAAAACTAAAACAAGTTAATGGGTCATGTACCTACGAGGCACTTCGTGCGGACAATGATTCCGCATGAGATGCCTCAGCACAGGAGCTCTCGGGTCGTCAGCCACGACTTTCAGGATGCTGTTGCCACTCCCTCGAATCCTCCCCACGAGCGATGCCACCTTTTTCCTGATTATAGCATGGAAGCCATCTGTACTCGATTGGGCAAACATCGCCGAGGCACTACAGAAACGAGGGAGTTTCAACATCATCCTGAAAACATTATTGTATTGGACGCGCAAGGCATTTAGCGTCCCACGAGAACAGCTGAACCACAGACTTCCCGTGTACAGGCCTTGACAATAAGCTTTAAACAAGGTTATTTTGACCTGATCGGTACAACGAGAAAATCTGCGCGCCAACATGTTCCCGCGGACCGCCAACGCCCTGCGCTCCCTCTCCACGTCATCATCGTCTTTAAGGTCGTCGACAAGTATATGGCCCAGATATTTAAACTTGGTCACCTGCTTTATATTAGCGCCGTTCAAAGTAATTGAGGGAATGGTGTCTGGGCACTTGCCGGCGGCCTTGAAGACCATGAACTCAGTTTTTCCTACATTTTAAATGAGACCATGTGATGCGGCGTATTTCTCACAAACCTTGAGCATTTCCCTGATTGACCTCGCAGTCGGGCCCAGCAACACCATATCGTCCGCGTAGCTGATGTTGTTCAAGCAAACACCCCCCACGCGGCAACCGACACGCATGCCGCTGAGCTCGACTAAGAGGTCATTAACATACAAGTTAAACATTTTTGGAGAGGACAGCCCCCCCTGTCTCACCCCGCACTCCAACTTGTATGACTCTGAGAGGCAGTTTGACCACCTAACACAATTAGTCTGATTCGAGTACCAGTATTGAAATATTTTCAATAGTTCCGCCGGCATACCCCTGTCCTCCATCTTTCTCCAAAGCACTTCATATGAAACGAGATCGAAGGCTTTGGAGAGATCCAAAAAACAGGCGTACACCGGAGTCTTCCGTTCAGTGTAGTATTGGACAGTGTGCTTAAGAACTAGAATCGCGCTTTCAGTTGACAGTCCGGGTCTAAACCCGAACTGTGCGTCATGTATGTTTATGTACTTATCCAGACAAGACTCAAGCACACTATCCAACACTTTTGCTACAGTTGTCGCGAGAGAGATCGGGCGATAGTTTCCCCTATCCGCTATGTCACCTGTCTTGTTCTTCACTATGGGCACCACCGTAGTTTTCATCAAATCATCCGGTAGGTAAGAGTGACTCACGCACATATTGAAGAACATGGACAGGATCCTTGGCACGTGTACGCCAGCATATTTTAAGTGCTCAATACTGAGCACTTAAAATATGCTGGCGTACACGTGCCAAGGATCCTGTCCATGTTCTTGTGTTATGTGTGGCCTTGATTGTCAGAAGGCAGATTTCATAGCCTCGTTATATCTCCGTCAACTAAAACTATGCCTACCAAAACTTCTGACACGACTTAGCGCGACGTATTTGCCTTTTTGCAAAGTTTTTATTTCAAATGGTATAGGTACTCCTGAGATGGTGGCATAAAAATATCTTCAAGTTCTTATGAGTGGCTTTTGAGTTAGCTTCAATAATTTAATACGTATTTTTCCCATTTAAGGCTCTTACAGACAGAGGCGATATCGCGTCGCGACGTGTCGGGACGTGTCGCGTAGCGGTGTTGCGACGCTATAATATCGCAATATCGCTCGCGATATCGCCTCTGTCTGTTAGAGCCTTTAGTCTATGTGGATGATGCTCTAATTTATTTTGCAGAGTGGTATTCAGATTTGTGTGGGGTAGGCACCACTAAAAAGTGAAAAATAAAAACTTTTTACAAAAAAAAAAACAACCGACTCCCAAAAAAACACTACAAAGTGAAAAATAACTTTAATTTCGGAAGTCGGTGGCAAAAAAAAAAGAAATTAAATAAAAAACCAAAGACACCGACTTCCGAAATTAAAGTTATTTTTCACTTTGTAGTGTTTTTTTGGGAGTCGGTTGTTTTTTTTTTGGTAAGAAACTTTTCATAGTGTCGTCTACATTCCTAAAGTAAACGCCATCTTTACCAAAATTCTTGTACTGATTTTTATGTTATCTGCATAAAGGCCATATTTGGGTCAAAAATCAATGTGGGCAAATTTGGCTAAAAGTCCAGATAACTTTGCCCGCCAACAAAATCGAACAAATATTGAATTAAATGTTGAATAATAGTAAATTTAGCAATACTAACACATGCACATGATCTTACAGTTGTAGCTGATGAAGGAAAATAGTTACGTCTCCATAGAAAAATCGTATTAAAATTGTAATTATTCGAAAAAAGTGGGCAAAGTTGGCGTGTTTCACGGTAGCAAGCTACCGTGGGATATTTTCCGACATCCACGCGGGCGAAGCCGCGCGGGGGGAAGTGCTAGTATTATAATGAATGTACCGTGGCTTAGAGTTATTATATGGAGTTTCTTAGTCATTCTTTTCATACGAAACTACCTTTTGGAAGGGACAACAAGTTCAATTCTACTTACAATATACATACCTACATAAACTCGCGCCTTGTTCCCATGAGGGCAGAAACTACAGAACGCCACTTGAAACGATACTAACATACTCTTTTTTTGCTTCGTTTACGTTCATACACCAGCCACCACGGTTGCGAGTACCTACCTACTACCTACTAATACGCACCTGACCTCTCTGAAGAACATCACCAATAAGGTCACTATATGTATTATGTCCTTCTAAGTCACTGTTTATATTCTTCTTTTCTCTTGTAAGTTAGATTTCGTGCGGATTCGTCAGATTACGGAAATCCGAGGCATCCGCACGAAAGCTACCTAAGAGATGTATTTATGATTGTTATGGTTAAAGTTATGTAAATACTTAATTGTTAAGGCGCAAATCATATTTTTATCAACATAGAATCTAATAGTGACCTGCAAATTGCAAAAAAACACAAGAAAATTTGAATTTCGCGGGATACCACAGCGCATCTCCATTAACCAATCGACTCAATAATAGAACCGTAATCAGTCATTCGTGATCTTCACAAATGAAACCCAATCGTCATAAAAGCTACGAAAAGAAGTCGTCGACTTAAAAACAAACATATCTAATTACTTAAGAAAATAACATTAGGCGGTTCTCGTAAACAAATGAGTGATTATCGACTTATGATCACACTGGTAACCTAGTTCTATAAAAGTGAGTGATTATCGACTTATCACACTGGTAACCTAGTTCTATAAAAGTGAGTGATTATCGACTTATCACACTGGTAACCTAGTTCTATAAAAGTGAGTGATTATCGACTTATGATCACACTGGTAACCTAGTTCTATAAAAGTGAGTGATTATCGACTTATCACACTGGTAACCTAGTTCTATAAAAGTGAGTGATTATCGACTTATCACACTGGTAACCTAGTTCTATAAAAGTGAGTGATTATCGACTTATCACACTGGTAACCTAGTTCTATAAAAGTGAGTGATTATCGACTTATGATCACACTGGTAACCTAGTTCTATAAAAGTGAGTGATTATCGACTTATCACACTGGTAACCTAGTTCTATAAAAGTGAGTGATTATCGACTTATGATCACACTGGTAACCTAGTTCTATAAAAGTGAGTGATTATCGACTTATCACACTGGTAACCTAGTTCTATAAAAGTGAGTGATTATCGACTTATCACACTGGTAACCTAGTTCTATAAAAGTGAGTGATTATCGACTTATGATCACACTGGTAACCTAGTTCTATAAAAGTAAAAGCTCATGAAATTGTATGAAAAATTTCGTATGAAATCCTTATTTGTCACAATACTTATTTCTGCCCTATTTGTAACATCGAGGACTCGGGTCCGGCTGAATAAATAGATGAGATAGTGATGTGCCTTAACCTTTTATGTATGGTATCGAAAAATTCGGTATCAGTTTTGGTAGGTACCCAAGTGAAGAAGATCACAGTTTTTTTTTTTTTGTTTCAATGGTTTGGTCACTTAGCATCTCTACCACTCTTTATAGGTCCCCCAAACTACAATTCTGGCAACGATACGTAGAACTTTCGGTATTCTTGGGAACCATTTAACGTCGGCGAATTCAAGGAAGTTTAGTTGGGTAGTTACTGAATAAATCATAGTAAAAACTGAATTATTTCTGAACACTATCGTCCTAATTCTTAAATTCTTATTTAAATTAGGGTGTTTTAAAATTAAGCTGCGTCAGCAAATTCGACCGAAAATTTAATACCAGCCTATTACTGTCCCGCTGCAGGGCAAATGCCTATTCTCGTACAGACAAGGCATGAGCATTGATCAGCACGCTTGCACAAGGCGACTTCAGACTTACACAATTTATTTTATTTATTTATTGAAATGCCTTAAAACTACCATTACAGGACTTATCCTAATGCGATAGCTAAGTCACACGTCTAAAATTGAAGTACCTACAAAATATATCTAAAAATCATTGTTTATACAACATAATCTATATAATAGTACTTTTGCGAATTCACTTTTTAATTAATTTACTTTTTCTAATTATGATTAGATTTCCTTCACCGATGACAATGGTGTCCAAGATAAACTAAGAAAGCTTAAAATTTGTCTCAAGTTAAGATTCATTCTAACGCAACTTTGAGTTTTTTCCAAAAAAATCTAATTCTAATTTTCCCCAGTGATCTAGAGAACACACAATCGGAAATATCGTTGTCAGATGAGAAGATAGGGGGAATCGTAGCAATAGTCATTATCACTGAATGTGACAGACGATCCAGTGACCGCGTCGATGTTATCAGTTAACAGATAGCTTATAAACACTGACTTATTCTTTACACACTATATTGCGCAAATGCTATTGTTTTTTAAATACCTACCTGTCTTTCCATTCGTAAAAGATCCAAAATCTCTGTCACAATTTAGTATTTTTCTATTTATTTATTGAAATCTCCTTGGGTGTCTACTATCTTATGTCCTTGTGTCGTTTTGACTTTTTTAATACTGAATATGTTGATTTGATTGATGACTATTTCAATAATTAAATTGATCTACAACGACCATTAAATTTAGTTGTCCACAAGCCACCATCATAAAACAAAAACAGATACTAATACATGACTAATACCAATATTATTCAGTCTTCAGCAAACTTAATCACATCACTAGTAAGGACGTCCTACAATTTCGAGGTAATAATTTCTAGTCTAGCAGACAAGGCGACAATAAACGTGTTTACAGGAAAGAAGTGGTTTTATTGGCACAATTTATTATTACTATAAACTATCGGTGATTGGTCCACGAGCTATTTTTTTAGGACGGAACGACTATTGTGGCCTGTTTCATTGAGGTTTTGTAAAAATAAAGAAATTGTAGAAAATATATGAAGTTAGTACCTACTGCCTTACAAAAACACAAGTATTTGTTCTCTAACGAGGCTTGCGGTAAGAATAAACTGGCAGAAATTGTGACGTAACGAAAGAGCGTTATGCCGTCAGTTTCAAATGTCAAAAGTCAGTTTTAGTTTTTTAATACAGAGCCATCTAGTATAGTTTTTAGCAAGCTATATCACGCTTGATGTCTGCGTCCAATTTTAGACTTAAAGTCAATACTGATACAGCTACTTATTCAGTGAAATTTAAAAAGCGCTCGAGCATCCGCGAGCATTTTTCCGTTTGTTTATTATAATTTTAGCAAGCTAAACTTGGTACTTAAGACCATACTAGATGGCTCTGTATTAATAAATAATAAATAAATATTTATTTATTATTCTCACCACAATATCCTTACAAAATATACACACAATACACAGCGAAATAATATATAATATACAGCGAAAGGAACTTCCTTCCAAGCTGGTGTCCGACGACACCTCCCGACTTTTTTATAAAAAGGGTAAGATATGCTGTGATGATGTGAAAGCTAAGCTACAAAATATGTGACCGCTTCTACTAATGGCAAGCTGTGTAGCGGAGCGAGTAAGATGTGCTGTGAAGATGCGCCGCCGCGAGGTAGCTGTGCGAGGAAGATGCGCAGCTCGAGCTATGCGATGCATCGACAGTAGGGAGGCGCGGGGAGCGGCAGCTACACCACTCGCGCATCATAGCTCCCATCCATAGCACGCATCCTTCCATATAGCATCCTTCCATATAAGAAACATGCTTAATTGAACCCGTTTCCACCAGTGCTATGCTATGTGGACCAATGAATAAGATTGGTGGATATCAAATCGCATTTATAGCAACTTAGCATAGCACATCTCTGGTGGAAAAGCAGCGTTAGGCAAATATGTAAAAAAAAAATGAAAAAGCGTTTATTTGTGACATCTTATTACAAAAAACTTTACTTCTGCCAAAACTGCACAGCAGTAAGTAAGTACTTCTTCTCCTGTGTCTACTGCACGAGCTTTACAACAATATGATGGCCCAGCCCATGCTTTAGTAAAAGATAACCACACAGCGAGGCTAACCGCCCAGGGTGCACCAGGGTGGGGGAGGGAGGTCGTTACTCTTACCGCACACGGGCCACACGCTACAGCCACAAAACGCCGCCACCGAGCTGTGGAATACAGTTTTCGTACACTTTAACAGGGTGTGGTACAGACCATAAAACTGAACAAATTTCTTCATGACCAACATACAACATACACACCCTGTATTTGAACTAGCCGCACACTGATAACGCCGGTGGACATTACACGAGCACGACACTATAGGCCGCTTCTCGCTTCATGTGGCTGCCCGACCACTAAAGTAAACGGGTTATAAAAGTAGCGGCTACCGACCACAAGTGTCTGTCGCGCACTTTTTTTTTATTGTTTATTAAATAAGAAACAAAACAGAATTTATACAGAAACATCACAAAAACCTCAATAGATTTCGTTCCTTCCTCGTGGTCAAACTGAATGGTCAAACTAATTTGACCACGAGGAATTCTGTTCCCGATAGTCAAACTATATTAGTTTCACGAAAAATATCCACCCTTTGTTTACTTGTGCAGTCATTAACAAAAGTACTTTCCTTCCTCGTGGTCAAAGTTAATGGTGGCTATTTAAACTTTTTATCAAGTGTTTACATAAATAAATAGAAATATTATTTTTTTTTTTTTAATAGGTGGAGGAGAGTGGGAAATCATCAAATAACTTCTCCCGCTCTGCGTGGAGCGGAAGGGCGTGTCAGACTTTTACTGACTAAAACCCACCCGTGTTCCTTCAGTTGCCTATGCCAGGGCCGCGGTAACCCCTTCGGACAACCCGCGACCCCAGCGGCGTCGGCCCTATTGGGCCCCGTCACTTGCTGACATCTCTTTGAGGCGCGCGTGGAACACAACGCGCCGTCGACTCGGGCCTGGTCCTTACCGGACGGCGAGCTACCCGCTGCTCACCGTCCGCAGGCCCGCGCCTACGGTGGCCGGAAATCGCCCCGCGATTCCCGCCGCCCAGGGCGTCTCCTGCGGCGACTGAGGGCGTGAGGCTCCATCCTACAAAACAAGTATGTGCCCGACCCAGTTCTCGAAAATGACCATGTCACGTTGTACTGGGATCGGTCTATCATTACTGACGGGACTATTGTCACCAATAAGCCCGATATAGTGGTGATAGATCGATTAGCGCGCCGCGCAATGATTGTCGATGTTACCATTCCACATGACCAAAACCTCGTGAAAGCTGCAAAAAAAAAAAAAAAAAAAATATCTCGACTTAGCTCACGAGGTTGTTGACATGTGGAGTGTGAGCTCGGCTGTCATTGTGCCGATTGTAGTAACGGCCAACGGCATGATAGCCAAAAGCCTCGACCAACATCTTTCGCGGCTCTCGTTAGGCGGTTGGATCAAGGGCCAGATTCAGAAGGCAGTACTCCTCGATACGGCTCGTATTGTGAAGAGGTTCCTATCTCTGCAGCCCTAACCGTCGGTAGCTTGGACACCGCTCCCGACACCGGCGGACCGCTATTTTTTTTATATTTTTAAATGTTTTTTTTTATTTAATATGCTTTTTTAAGAAATATTTAAAAATGTAAATAGAATAAGAAAGAAAATTAATAAATAACAATAAATTATTCCGAAAACAATGGTCTGTTTATGGCCAGAGACATCGCACAAACAATGTGGTCCAAAGTTGGAACGGCCAACTAAACAAATCCATGAAATGTCAGAATCCAATTACAGTTGCTTGTTTACGTGAAACTACAAAAAGAAAAATGTTCTAATGAAAAAGTATCTCTTTTAAAAGGATTTCATAATGTAGTGTCAGCTGCAATTAATGCATGGCGGTATAAGTGCTGGGTACTTTTTAAATAAACAAAGATAATTATTTTTGTTAATGACTGTACATACAAGTATATTTACGAACTATAACAAAGGGTGTATATTTTTCATCAAACTAAGTAGTTTGACTATCCGGAACAGAATTCCTCGTGGTTAAATCAGTTTGACCATTTAGTTTGACCACGAGGAAGGAACGATAGATTTGTCCGGATGTTGAAACACTTTTAAGCAATCTTAATACGTACTAACAAAATCATTAACTATTCAAGGTTAAAACATAGTTTTGATACAAAAAATAAAAAATAATTAAATAAAGAAAACATTGTGAAGTAGTTCGCAAATAATAACCAAAAAAGTAAACAACGACGATCGCGCGGCTGAAACAGTCTCGATGCTAATTTTACGAATAGAATGAAATTTAAACAGTATGATGCATTTTCAAAGAGAATAAAAGATTTTTTTTTATTTTTTTTTTTATAATTATTATTTGTTATTTCCGATTGAATTTTTGTTGCAATATCATTAATTAGAGTAGGTATTACTTCTCCCACTTAGGTAGTTATTGCCGCTTCCAGCTACAGGTGGTGGCGTGTTGCGGCTGTAGCTTGTGGCCCGTGTGCGCCAAGCATTAGTCAGTACTATTTTAGATGCAATACCACAGAATACAGTCATAATAGTACAAGTACAGAAGATTCTCTCCGCAAAACATTTAAATAAATAGCGACTCTTGCTACGACACAATAAAGTGCAATTCAAGTCGCACAGAGTTAATTACCTACAGTTATATTCACCTAGAAGTTGCCTCTTTTTTATCACGTAACTCTTATTCGTTCGCGGTGCGTGAGTGAATATCAAACTAACGTGCGCCCGCCCGGCGCGCGGCAGCCCACACTGAATAAGCACGACAAGTCGAGCCTGCCGCGTACTTGTAGCTTCATACCTGAAATGCGGAGTGCGCCTGGCCTGGCAATATAAGAATGGATGCAAGACAAGTATGAATATAGCTCGTAATAGGAATACTCTATTTTACAACGGAGTTACCGAGTTAGTACCTCACACGAGATAATGTCATAAACTGGAAACAACACAAGGAGTAGAATCCCAGAGTCTATTTTTCTCGAACCATGAATCTAAAAAAGGACGCACAATCAGTGCACGTCATCATCATTATTCTCCTGCCCTTATCCCACAATCTATTTGGGGTCGGCGCAACATGTCCCTTTTTTTTCATACTTCTCTATTAGTCGTCATCTCGGTAGCTTAGATAATATAGTAATGTCATTGCTCGGTAGGTAGTCTTCCCTTTCTAGCCATGTCATCTTTCACACAGTCCATCCATCGTGACTTTGGTTTTCCCCTACTCTTATAACCATCGACATTAACAGTCAGTGCACGTACAAAGCAGGAATTCACGGAAAAATTAAAATTTTCCCAGCCAGCTAATCCGTTTCGGCAATCCGATAATCGAGTATAAGACACGCAGGTTACAAGATTATCTCGTGGTAACCCGACATTAAAGATTAATTTATATACATTTCATGGTGGCCCAGTGGTAACGGCCGCGACTTACGAGTCAAAATCGGTTGAACGGACTGTAAAATAGGTTTGTTTAAATGTCTAATCTTTTTCTTTAAAGCCCTTTTTTTTGTTTATGGTAAATCATCAAATGACTTCTCCCGCTGCGGGTGGAGCGCGAGCGGAAGGGCGTGTCAGACTTTTACTGACTAAAACCCACCCGTGTGTCTTCAGTTGCCTGTGCCAGGGCCACAATATCTCTTTCGAACAATCGGCGATCCCGGCGGCCTTTGAACCAGTCCTGAACCTTCTGTACTTCCATATTTAGTGCCAGCAGTCATAACAGTATGGCGCAACGTTATTGTCATATCCATTTGAACAATAAAGCGAACCGCCCCCTCGCCAGTTGACTTGAATTAATTCCGTGTTGCCAACGTAATGGGTATTATAGTAACAATAAACATGGGTCAGGGAGTGAAGTGTGAGCATGTCTATTAAGAGTGTTCATTAGGTTTGAATAATTCAGGCGTTATGACAGAAATTGCAGTAAGTGGATTGCCTCGTTGTGGTCGCAAACGCTCCTGACTCTTCAATTTAGCAACTTTATAATTCGTTGTATATCGTTGCTAAATTGAAGAGTACAACTATGTCGTAGCAAGACGACTGAAATGAGAGGTTTAGACGTTTAGTCGGTTAACCAGACATATTGTGGTCTTTTTTTTGTTTACCTTTATTTAATTACCTAAACCGATGGAGTAGCTTCCTCGTCGGCAGTGGGACAGATGCCTAATTCTATGTGAACCAAACATAAATGATGCAAAGATCAATTCGCAGTAAAACTTGTTTGCTTACAGTAACAGTGCTAGTCAAACGTTAAAGTACAATGTAAATAAAACCTCTTCGCAAACCAAACTGCAATCGAAACTGCACGAAGTGCAAACCAAACTCCCAACATTCCACATCGTAGGTACACATCTCCCCATAGGAAATAAACACGAGTTTGGCGAGTAAACATCGATTACAACGATTCCGATGCATGAATCGATTTGTTCGACTCAATTATATTTAGATTGTAGTGCTTACCCAACCTACCGGCGACTGGCCGTTAATGTTACGATTTGTTTTGGGAATGGGAAATTAGATTGAAGTTGCTTGGAAGTGACGGTACAGGTAAACAAACGTACCTACATAACTACAAATAGAGAGTTTTTCTAGGAAATTTAGAAAGAGTTAGGTGTAGGGTGCAAATGCAAGCACACCTAACATTAATTGTAAAATTTAAATGCAAATTGTAAGTGAGTGCCAACGGGCTAGAATCAGGAAATAAAAATGCAAGTTGTCCGACTCAAACCGCGTCTAATTGAACACTAAATAAATTATTGGTACAGAAAACATCATCCATGCTATACATGCCTCAGCTGCCTGATTTTCTAATGTAGGTCGCGCATGTGAGTGCAAAGATTTCTGCTTACTTATTGCACAACTCACTACTTAACAAATAATTTTAAAAACCATGTACGTGCATCGTACATTAGGTACTACGTTTTTAGGGTTCCGTAGTCAATAAGCAACCCTTATAGTTGCACCATGTCCGTCTGTCTGTCTGTCCGCGGCTTGCGGGTCTGTGAAAACCATTGTTCGATTCAGGGATCGTTTGCGTAAGCTTTAAAGTGCAAATCGTTGGAATCAAATTGTCGTCGTCACCGTCGTCTTCCGGAAAACTCACAGCTTATTACCTATGCTTAACAACATGTTGACGAGTAAGACCAACTTATATTTGCGGTTGGAATATATTGGAGGACATGTATTTCAACTACATTGTTAAGCTTTTTCTTGGGATAGATTCATCCCAACTACGGAACCCTTCATTGTGCGTGGTCCATCGAAATCATTTCATCATAATATACCGTAACTAACTTCTAAACTATCGGAAAATGTAAGAGAAGGTAAGAGATCATCTTAGGAGAACATGATGACATGTTCTCTTATGATGTTACCGGTATGACGGAAAGGCAAAAATGTGCTTGTTGAAACGAGTGAGCCATAGTAAGTGTGCCAAGTGGTCATCAGCAGCAGCCTGTAGCAGTCCACTGCTGGACATAGGCCTCTCCTGTTGCACGCCATTCCGCTCAATTCTTGGCAACTCTCATCCCACCCTGCGAAGATCATCGCTCCACCTAGCCTGAGGGCGTCCTACCTTATGTTTGCCGATTCGCGGTCTTCACTCAAAAACACATCTACCCCAACCTTGCCACTTCAGCTTGCTTATTCTGTGAGCTATGTAGACAACTTTGGTTCTCTGTCTGATCACCTCGTTGCGGATTCGATCCCTTAGAGACTCCAAGCATAGCCTGTTCCATAGTTCGCTGAGCTACTTTGAATTTATGGGCCAGCCAGCCGTGAGTGTCCACGTTTCGGCTCCGTAAGTCATACTCTAAAAGTAGTATTTTGCCATAATAATTTTCTAACGCAAGAAGACAGATAGGACTGTCTACCTATTTAGCTGCATCCAGTTACAGTTAACACAATTGAGAACTCTCTTCTATAACGATACCTAGGACCAGTCTCTCCAACGAAAATTATCGCAAAAATAAAGTGAGAAATTATCAACCGCGCGTAAACTGCTGTGAGTGGTGGAAAAGTGAACTGGAAACCAAGGTTACATCAAGATACGTAACATGAACTAATATCTATATATCTGTGGTGGATGCTGCTGCCCTTGCATCACGATCTGCACCTGCTGTACGAAGATTTGCTAGTGGCACAAGAGTTGCGCTACTTCGTGCAGACAAGTCGACGACGCCTCCGATGTTTGTGTCTTCGAAAAATGCACTCCCCGTGCCGTTTTGTGGAAATAAACTACTATAAACTACTACTACTACTATAAATATCTACACATGATTTCCACCAAGATCAGTAACAAAACAATTCTATTTCAACGTTTCCTGATAATTTCGCAGTGACAGGTAGTTTACATAATAACTTCTAAACACAATAATACAGCAGGTATTAATGATTACAGGAACTTTAGTGAGTTCGTCTGGATTGTGTCCGACTGTTATGAAGTGTACACGTGGCTGTTCACGTGCATTCCAAATTGAGAAGGGCTACTGAAAACATCACGCCGAGGTCTACTCTCTAAGAATGAAATTCCTAGTTTCAGCCGAAGTTACGGTCGTTTCCTACTCCGCATCACCTAAGCTAAGATTAGTTTAGGGCCCGAATTGTGAATGAATGACGAAACGGTTTCATAGTTGTCTCTATTCCTAATGTGCCCGTCAGAAATAGTAAAAACTCAGGAGTAGCGTTCAATCCGAAGTTTCGAACTAATTTTGGACGGGTCCGTATCTACGTTGTCGGTGTTAGAGAGTAGGCCCCCTGTTTTCGCTGTAGGGAGTGGGCAGAGATGCAGTTTAATAGGTACACCAATTTTCCGACAAAAATCAACCTGCCTAGCCTTTTCCCAACTGTGTTGGCGTCGGCTTCCAGTCGAACCTGATGCAGCTGAATACCAGTATTTTACATGAAGCGACTGACCTCCAGAACTCGGTTACTGGGTAACACAATGCCCCTTGGTAAGACTGCTTGTCAGACTTTCGGGTTTTTGACTACACGTACCGACTGACAAAGATCTACGAATACTTTCATCCACGGACCGCGGTCCGTCGCGCGCGAATATGATATTGTCCGGAAAAATACTTCTGTTACCTACCTATGAGATTAATATGTTATGTAGGTGTATTGTTGGATAGAAAGCAAATACTCCTCGATAAAAACTTTTTATTCTCCAAACGGAATCTTTGGCGAATAGCCAGCGATGTAAAATACGTAAACACTGAAATTCCACCATAGGAGTTCCGTCCAAACATGTAGATATTTTAGAAGTGTGTCAGGAGCAACACCATTAATAAAATATCTAGTACGAATTTTGGTTTAATAGAATAATAGAATAATTTATTTACACAAACACAAGTGTTCAGTTTACCTTGATATGAAGCTCAGGTCATAACCATGATATAACAGTAACGCCCGAGGAGGAGCCCGTGGCTAAGTAATAACAGCTGTACGGGTCGATCCATCAGGTTAAGCTGCGTTTGCCGGGGTTGGTCCGTGGATGAATGACCATCTTTACATACCGAGACCCCTCCTATGCCTCGGAAAGCACGTGAAACCGTTGGTCCCGGCTGTCATCCGTGGATCTTAACAGTCGTTACGGGTCGTCAGAAGCCCGAAAGTCTGACAACCAGTCTTACTAGGGGTATCGTTAGACGAGGTGGGTAAGCTTTTCGAGCGGATAATTGCAGCCCGCCTCGTCGGCCACTTGTGCAGAGAGGGGCCAGATCTGAATGACAGCCAGTTCGGCTTTCGGCATGGGCGCTCCACTGTCGACGCGATTATGCGGGTAAGAGTCCTGGCGGAGGAAGCGGTGTCCCGGGGCGGGGTGATGCTGGCGGTGTCCTTAGACATCTCCAAAGCGTTCAATACCCTGCCCTGGAGTTGTATTCGGGAGGCACTGCGTTATCATAGGGTGCCTCCATACCTCCAAGACATCGTTGGGGCTTACTTGGCGGAAAGGAGTGTCACCTACAGGGGACGCAATGACGGGGGCCGGTGCGATATGTCGTGCGGTGTTCCACAGGGCTCGGTTGTAGGCCCTCTCCTGTGGAACATCGGATACGACTGGGTGCTGAGGGGCGAGCTCCAACCGGGAGTGGACCTGACGTGTTACGCGGACGACACGCTGGTCACTGCCCGGGGGAGCACGTACAGGGAGGCAGCGTTGCTGGCTACGGCTGCGGTCTCACAGGTCGTGAGTCGCATCCGGCGCCTAGGCCTGGAAGTAGCCCTCAGCAAGTCGGAGGCCATCGCATTTCATGGCTCCCGACGGGCGCCACCACCGGGGTTACACATTGTGGTCGGAGGGGCTCGTATCGCTGTCGAGTCAACCATGAAGTACTTGGGATTGGTGCTCGACAGCCGGTGGGACTTCGGCCCCCACTTTCGGCGGCTGACGCCCAAGTTGATGGGTGCGGCGGGCGCGCTCGCAACACTGCTTCCCAATCTGGGAGGGCCGAGCACCGCCTGTAGGCGGTTGTACGCTCTGTACGGAGCCCCGGTGTGGGCTTCTGACCTGACGGCTGGCATCATGGCAATACTGCGAAAGCCGCAGAGGGCGATGGCCGTCAGAGCTATCAGGGGGTATCGCACGATCAGGGGCTTGTGCACTGGCCGGATCCCCGCCCTGGGACCTAGAGGCGAGAGCCCTCGCGTCACTGTACCAATGGCGTGAGGAGGCGCGGACGCGGAGCGGGGAACCGATGCAGCGAGAGGTCGAGCATCGCCAGTCACAGCTCCGCGAGGTCCTGGTGGCGAAATGGCGGGACAGGCTTCTGCGCCCTACTGCCGGCCTCGCTACCGTCGAGGCCATCCGACCAGTGCTCGGCGAATGGGTCGGGAGGAGGCACGGCTCCCTGTCGTTTCGGGCGACCCAGGTGCTCTCGGGGCATGGTTGCTTCGGGAAGTACCTGTGTCGCATAAACAGGGAGCCGGACGCTCGGTGTCATCACTGCGTCCACTGTCGGGAGGACACGGCCTGACATACATTGGCAGAGTGTGCCGCATGGGAGGAGCCGCGCCGTGCCCTCGTAGCAGAGATCGGAGCGGACCTGTCGCTGCCAGCCGTCGCTCGTTCGATGGTTGGGAGCGCTGAGTCGTGGGATGCAGTGATCTCCTTCTGTGAAACCGTCGTTTCGCAGAAGGAGACTGCGGAAAGGGAGAGGGAGATTGAGACGACTCTCCCGACCCGCAGAAGGAGGGCCGGGCGTCGGCGGAGGGCGGACAACGCCCTCTTCCAGCCCCCGTAAACAGGTCCGGAGGGACGGCGGACTCGGGGACGTCCGCCGGCCCCCATCCAGCTGGACCCGAGGCGGCGGCGCGTAGTGTTCCACGCGCGCCCCCTATTGGAGACGTCGCGGGGGGAGTTCTACACTTCACTCCCCTCGCGGGCCTGAGGAGGCCCACGAAGGCGGGCTGGCACTAGCCGGGGATCGTGGAAGGCGCACAAGTTCCCATGATCCCCGGTCCAAGTGTGGGAAGGGAACACCGGGGTGGTTTTTAGTCAGTAAGAGTCTGACAGACCCCTCTGCTCACTCCGGGCGGGGGACATCCATGAGGATTTTCCACCCCGGAACAAAAAAAAAAAAAAAAAAAAAGGGTTACCGTATTACCCTCACTGGGTTGTAGAGGTCAGATAGGCAGTTGCTCCATGTAAAATACTGGTATTAAGCTGCATCCGGTTAGAGAAGCCGACCCCAACATAGTTGGGAAAAGACTAGGCAGATTGATTGACCAGTAACGCCTGTTGTACGGTCAGCAACATAAGTTGATTAACACTGGAGTACTTTTACACAACATGGAAATTGATACAAAATGATTTGATTATCTCCTTTTTTTCCGAAAATATCTAAGAGTCTAGTAGATCTTTAAATTTTACTTCTGTTCCGATTTTAATTACTTAAATATCTTGCTTACTAATTAAGATTTCAAAATCTGAAGTGTTAATCGACTTTTGTTGCTGACTGTACCTACTGCTGCTGTTGAGAAAAACGAAGGTTTTTTTTACCCTGTTCCAAGAGTAAACAAAGATCGCAGTTT
>LR991040.1:12119885-12192658 GCA_905163495.3 Cosmia trapezina | reverse complement strand
GTGAGTATTTGTCACGCAATGAACACATCTTATGCATATTAATAGTAAGAATCTGTTTATTTGACATTACAAAGATACTTCAATTTAAATAAAAAGCCAAAGACACCGACTTCCGAAATTAAAGTTATTTTTCACTTTGTAGTGTTTTTTTGGGAGTCGGTTGTTTTTTTTTTGTAAAAAGTTTTGACATTAAAGATACTTCAATTTTATTTATTTGTATAGACACAGGGTTAATTAGTGATAATATGTCGGCAATCCATAATCAGGATGAATTGCCGACATACTATAGTACCAATAACTGTATATGTATGTACATTTTTGCTGGTAATACACCAAATTTGATAAATTGCATTAGTTTGACGTCATTGGCTGAATTACTGAGTGGTATTGGGTAGGTTTGTTTTGACATTATTGGGTCCAATTGTAATCTTAAATTATTTCCAAAATTTGGCTCCATGATAAACGATGAACGTGTGACGTGATGTGGACATTTTGTCTCCAGCCAACAGAGGCGCCCGTGCGGGTGCCGGCCGGCAAGGGCCTCCCGCTGAGCGGCTACGACAAATTGCAGAGATCACTGAGGTACTATGGTACGCATTCCGTGAACTCCCAGTACCCGATGCTGCTCCATCAGTACCTGTATGGGGTGAGTTAGCACTCGAAACACCTGCTTCGATTCCTAGGACTGTTTCAGGCTGTTGTACACCACTCGGGTTCGAAGCAAACTCGAGTCTAGTGCCTGTGTTTGGCACCCCTATACCGCGACCCAAACACTGATGCTTGAAAAGGTGCAGAAAACCTTTCTAAGATGCCTCTTCCAAAGGTTATATAATTTCTTTCCCTATATGTACGCACGGCTACAGATCAAGCTATACATTTCCAGTATAAGCTGATCTCGTATTGTATAGGATTTCCTTGCAGTGAGAGGTCAGTGTAAACTGGAAATTATAGATTGATGTAGCCGTGTGTACCCTTCCAACTATCTTTTGAGGATGTTGGCCTTTAACTCGTTGGAGGTGAGAAGAGGCCTCGATCAGCACGCGGTGGCCTGTAAAACCTTAAGGCGATGTATAGACTGCCCGGGGATCCATCCGTCTGTCGACTATTTATGCCCGACAAATACATCGGACACCGTCCGAGCCGCCGGCATAATCTGTTTGCGCAAACGTCGGCCAAAACTGTCGCCAGAGCTGAATCCCCCGTGTGTCGTACTTTGAAGATGCTCAACGCCTTTCTGACTGCCAACCCTGAATGTGATTGTGGATGAATGGAGTAAAATTTTGCGTAGGTATATGTCTGGTCCCCACCACGACAATCCCTTTCCCACCCTCAAAAAAAAAAAAAAAAAAAAGGTATATGTCTGGTGTTCTGTGAGAGAAAGTATGCAAGGGAGTCTACTGTGGGCTTAGTGCAAGTTTTTTCACGTTAACGTAAACGTCAGTTTGTACTGAAAATGAATAAGCGCCGCCTGGTGACTATAGTGGGAAACACAATTATTCCATACGAATTGACATAAGGTAACGATATCGTAAACGCGATCGAGTCAGTGTAAAAACTCGCATTAAGCCCTCTGTTCCATGTTAGTTTTTAATTAAATCATCTATGTTAAATTGTTCTATGTCAATTCATGTAATTGGTGTTGTACCGTTTTAATTAACTATAAATAAATTTAAAAAAATAACATTACAACAATACGCCGATAATCTCCGAGGGTTAGGTGGAGGTGGGAATGATATGTTTAAGTCCAATATAATTATAATAGGGGCTAGCTTATTGCCATCGACTGCATCAACCGGGCACAAAACCCGGGCTGCTACCGATAAATTCCTGATGGAAAACCCCACCTCCTGCTCAGCAGTAGCGCGTGTGACTACTAGACCAACTAAGCAGTGGTTTTTACTAATTTTCAGGGTTCCGTACTTCAAAAGGAAAAACCTTTATAGCATCACTTCGTTGTCCGTCTGTCCGTCGGTCTGTCTGCATGTATGTCTGTCTGTCTGTTTGTCTGTCTGTCAGTCTGTCAAGACCCTGTTTCACATGAACGCGTAGAAGTATCAAGTTGAAATTAATATCAAATAACTACGTCTTTGAGCCCTTAGAGTTCTAAAAACATCAAGCTTCTATAAAAAAAATACGGCCATTTATGCGACATATTTTGATACTCACAAGTAAGTCAAAACCTAATAGGGTACTTCCGTTGACCTAGAATCATGTTTGGCAAGAAGCAAAATATAATTATATTTTTAGGGTTCCTTACCTCAAAAGGAAAAAACGGTACCCTTATAGGATCACTCGTGTGTCTGTCTGTCCGTCCGTCTGTCACAGCCAATTTGCTCTGAATCTAATTAACCGATAAAGTTGAAAGGTACACATCGATTTCTGTGACCCAAATAACGGTTAAAGTAAATAAATGAATTTTTAATATTGGGGTCACTTTTTAGGGGGCAAATAAGAAAATTAAAAAAAAAAAGTTTTGCAAACTGTACCGTGTGACAAAATCAAATGAAAGGGCTTACTATAGGGATCTCAAAAAGATTTTTTTTTATAATTTTAAAATAAATCGTTTCAAAGTTATTTAAGAAAATAGACGAAAATTGACCATTTTTTTTTTCAAAAGTTTAGTAGCTTCAGAGATAAGGCCCCCCCGCCTATCTCCGAAACTACTAAACTTTTGAAAAAAAAATACAGAAAATAGTTCTATTTCTGTAGATTACAGGAAAAGTTTGTGGTCTTAAAATAACATGGTAAATCTCTCAATATTGTGAGTACAAACTTACATTTACAGTTGGAATGTATGGGAGAACATGTTTTTCAACTATAATGTAAGTTTGTTTTTGGAATAATTTCATCCGAACTACGGAACCCTTCATTGTGCGTAGTCCGACACGCACTTGGTCGGTTTTTTTTTTGCGATTACAATGTTAAGTTTGTTTTTGGGATAAATTCTTTTCAACTACGGAACCCTTCATTGTGCGTGGTCCGACACGCACTTGGCCGGTTTTTTTATTTAAAGTTGAAGGACATTTCTAACCAAAAAAAATTAAAGTGCACGCAGAAAGAAAAAATACTCATATTAATTTTACGGGAAATAACGTCCTGAACTTAAAAAAAAATGTTTTCCTATTGTGTCGTGATTCGTGACGGCAAAATCGTATCGATCCGTGTTGGGATTAGGTGCACAATGTCACATTCGCAAAATGACATACTGACGCAAAATGACACATTCGCAAAATGTCTTTTCTCAATATGCCACACACACTAGTAAAATGACACATTCGCAAATTGTCTTTTCTCAAAATGCCACAGTAGCAAAATGCCACACTATCAAAATGACACATTCTCAAAATTTTCGTTTTGCAGATTAAGACAATTTGAGAATGTGATATTTTGCGAAATTACAATAGGTACCTATGTCGTTTTGCGAATGTGGCATTGTGCACCTAATCCATGTGTTGTGCTACGGTAAAATATGAAAGTGCCCAATGGCGTTCAATGGTTCAATC
This sequence comes from Cosmia trapezina, assembly GCA_905163495.3. Taxonomy (NCBI): domain Eukaryota; kingdom Metazoa; phylum Arthropoda; class Insecta; order Lepidoptera; family Noctuidae; genus Cosmia; species Cosmia trapezina. Next base: position 12,189,155 of record LR991040.1, on the reverse strand, counting down.
ATTGCCTCAAAGTGATTAGTGCATTATATGTATATTTTGGTTGTTCTAGGACACAGGTATCCTCAACATGTTATAAGTATAGGTATCTACTATTGTTCTTATTTGTCTGTCAGCAATTATGTCTGGAGCATAACGTAAGGAGCAACATTAATAAGTTCCGCGGGTACGAATGGTCCATTGGCTCGTCAGAATATAAAGCCAAGCTGGAGGAGACCACCAAGATGGAACCCGAGCAGCTGCGGACCTTGTGCCAGATGCTTTATCTAGACAAAAAAGGTGAGAAAAAAGATCCATTATATTATCATGCCTGTATTTCCCGAATGGAGTTGATTGAGGCGTTTAGACCAGCCCTCAAGAGGCCGCCTGAAATGCGCAAACGCTCGGTCGTGGTAGATTTCACGGCCGTGGCATTTCCACATACTTTATGCGTCCGACCGTTAGGCCGTGTCCTATTATAAGCCGGGACCATACAATCCCGGTTAAGAGTTGTCTTTCGAAGGGGTAAGCCGTTTTTGAGGTTACCTTATCATGTGTAACTCTTGAATGGGTTTTAGGCTTGAAACCCAGTAAAAGGGCGTGCACTTTAAAATGGATATGGACCCACTAAATGGGTTCTGCACTTGAAACCCAGTGAAAGGGTTACCCCTTCATTACAATAACCTATATAATATACTTAAGGGTTTTGTTCAGGTTACCATATAAGCTATTTGCAACGTAAGTCTTGTATACACATCATCGAGAGATCATATTACATTGCTCCGAGTCGGAATGTTACTTAAGCTCAGCTTAAGCTTAATCAGGGACCATTTTAGTCCCTGATGTTTTGGTCCCTGATTATAAGCGCGCGAAAACGCGATCGTCGCCATCATTTGTTCGGAAAACCCGATCGCGCCTTCCGTCGGCGCTACGACGACTTAACGCGACAGTCGCGTTTTGCCGCAAACATCGCTTGTATTAGGACACGGGGTTAGCCTTGTGAGGCTCCCTCCCGCACTGTGTGGCCTGGCTCTCAGGTTTATTTATTTTTTTACATTTTCAATTAACGTTTGTCCGGTCCAGGTTCAGTATCGGAGCTGTCGGCTCGTCTGGTGGGCTTCCTGCAGAAGCCGGACTTCGACCATCGTCTCGAAGGTTTTTAAATTTTACTTCCTGCGTTTTAAACTTTTAGACAATATTAGGCAGACGGTTGTTGAACATACGAAAATAGCGCAACCATGAGGCTGTCTGCTAAGTACATGTTTAGCCAATAACAAGATCCAGGCAACACGGATTTTTTTGTGACTTTTTTTATTAATTTTTATTCGAAATTCGTCGTTGCTCAATCTTCAAACGTCAATAATTTTATTTAAAAGTAACAAAACTGGCAATTTTTTTTTTAAATTTTCGTCTAGAATCATTTCTTGTAGAATCTGATAAAATTCGTACCTACACACATCAACACCGTCTAGGGATATTACGGATTTTTTCAATTTACTAAAAATATGTTATAAATAACATACAACATGTATATATTTTTTAACCGACTTCTAAAAAAGGAGGAGGTTCTCAATTCGGATGTTTGTATTTTTTTTTTTTTTTTTTTTTTTATGTTTGTTCGCGCATAACTCCGTCGCTTGCCAGCCGTCGTCTTGCCATTTTTGTCAAAATTCAGTTCTGATGATGGGATCCTGGAGAAATCGAAGGAACTCTTCAAATATTATAGGCACACCTATAGCGATTTGGGTATTTTTTATAGTAGCTCGTGCATTTGCTCTCGGAAAGCACCACTTGGTGAAGTGGAGCTGATGATGAAGACCACAGATGGCTACCGGAACTACTCAATGATAAATATTTCACGGGTTGCGATTCGATTACTTTAATATGATTGCTAAGCAATTTCCGCTCGTCACACAATGCGTGTGGTGAGTGGTTGTTGAGGAGTTCCCCTGGTTCTTACCAGCAGAACTCCTCAACAATTAACGTCCCAGCATCGGGAAAAGCAATATTTTGTAACATGTGATGAGCAATTGACATTAGACTATTGTAACTTATACAAATTATAAACAGACCCACTAAAAAGCGAGAAATAAAAACTTTTTAACAAAAAAAAAACCGACTTCCAAAAATCACTACAAAGTGAAAAATAACTTTGATTTTGGAAGTCGGTGGCAAAAAAAAAGAAAGTAAATAAAAAACGAGACACCGACTTCCGAAATCAAAGTTATTTTTCACTTTGTAGTGATTTTTGGAAGTCAGATTTTTTTTTTGTTAAAAAGTTTTTTGTAAAGCCCATTTATCAGACTAGAATTCAGAATAAAACAATTTTTGTCTTTTTTGCGTAACTAAAATTTTATTTAAATAAAGACGAAAAGTGAAGTAATGGTAAAACTAACCATGAATGTGTTTTTCAAGAAAAAGTGAAAAATAAAGCGAAATTATTTTGTTTTTTTGCAATAGTGCGAATAATCAGTAGTCAGCAAAACCAACCATGATGTTAACAACAGTCCTGCAACGGTTTTTCATGCTTTGAATCAAGTTACCTAAGTCTTGCTGCGGGATATTGCCCCAGGTCCTACTAAAATACCAAAATAGTTGCTCTTCAGTTGCAATGTTTGCAGGAAACATTTTTCAAACCCCTTCTTTGGAGCATGTCCCACGCGTGCTCTATGGGGTTTAGGTCTGGTGATTGCGCGGCCAGTCTAAGACCGATACGTCGTTCTCTTGCAGCCAGCTGGTCACCACTCGCGCTGTGTGCGGACGGGCGTTGTCGTGCATGAGCGTGAATTCTTGGCCCATTTGTAGTCTATGAGGGTAGACTATTGGTACTAGCACCTGGTTACGGTATTTTTCAGCGGTTATGGTGTTTCTGGTCTTTGGATCAGAAACACCATAACCGCTGAAAAGCCGAGGTCTGTTCTTCCACCAACACGAATTCCCGACCAAACCCTAATTGTCCCGCCGTGGTATGGATGGACTTCCTGAGGGTGTTGCAGACGGATCTCGCGACCAGCAACTCGCCATACGCGTACTCTTCGCAAATCGGCATAGAAACCGAATCGGGACTCATCGCTAAACAGCACTACAGAACACTGGTTATCTTCCCAGAGCAACTAACTAACTAACTGCATGGGCGTATCATTTGGTTGTCTTCTCGCGGCTACTTGCAAAAATCGGTCTTGTCGTTGGGTGGTTATGCGCTTACCGCCTGAATATCTTTCAGCAACTTCACCAGTAGCACGATAACGTGACCTTGCTATCAAGTTTCGTTCTGTTCCAATCTCCTCGGCAATACTCCGTTGAGTAGCCCCAGCTTGGAGCATGCCTACTGCCCGTAACATGTCTTCTCACGTTAAATGGCGCCGTTGCATGATGCATACAGTGGCATGAATTCGAAATTAACTGCTAACTTGTTTTAAAACTTTAATTTGACACCAAAAACTATGGTAGGTAAATTGAAACCATCGAACTTCGCTAAAGTTATGCCGCGCAAATCTTTTGTTTTTAATTTATTCTCTCTATTAAATCCAAAAGATAGTGGGCAAATGTGGTCCAAGCGTTGCCAAGGATGAATCATATACCAAATGAAAGGGTACAATGTACTGTTCAAACATGCAGAAGGGCATCAAAATCTGTCCGAGAGATTTCGAAAAATGATAAGCTGATTTTTGTCTTAGAAGTTATTACTGATTTTTATTATTTTGATTCACTGTCAATGTCTTTCACATATCTCGGGACCCTGGGGTCCCAGACCTTTGGAAGGCGTACGAGGGGCCGAAGTCAACTGTACTGTGCGCTGCGTACTGTGCGCTCGGCCCCTGGCCGGAGGCTTGAAGTTCGCTTAAAGCGTCCACAGGATAATACGGTCAAGTAGTCTCGACCTCAATAGTCAACTACGAGACGCCATACACAAAAAAAAAAAATGTGCGCTCGGCTCTTTTGTTCGTCAGATCAGATTTTTAGGGTTATTTAGTTATACTAGGGCATGTGGGGTATCATATGAAAGAGCGCTGTTTGCACATTCTCAAACAGTTTTTTTTTTTCTTTTTTTTAGGCAGTATAGTTTTCGATTTTTGATGAAAAATGTTTAAAAAAATACCGTTCCCCTTTATCTCCGAAGTTTGCATAGAAAAAATCTGAAATTATTCTATGTGATAGAAGTTTATGTATAGATTACAGGGAAAATAAAACGATGTCTCTAAATAGCACAGTTTTTCAGAAATAAGAAAAATTACATCAAGACCCAGTTATCGAAAATAGAAATATCTGGGATCGATCCATCATCACTGACAGGACTATTGTTGCCAATAAACCTGATATAGTGGTGGTGGATCGAATAGAACGGCACGCAATGATTATTGACATAACAGTCCTTTAAGACGGGAACCTCATGACAGCCGAGAAAGATAAACAAATCAAGTATCTTGACTTGGATCGCGAGGTTGTCGACATGTGGGATGTGGACTCTGCAATAATTGTGCCGATAGTCGTATCAGCCAATGGCTTAATTGCCAAGAGCCTCGACCAATACCTAATGAGGCTTTCGTTGGGCAGCTGGATTAAGGGCCTGATTCAGAGAGCGGTACGTAAGGACACGGCGTGCACTGTTAGGAGGTTCCCCTCTTTGGAGCTCTGACTGTCGGTAGCTTGGACCATGTTCCCAATACCGGTGGGCTACTATTTTTTATATTTTTATACATACGTAATACCTACCTATAACAAATAATATACCGACAATGTAGCAAACTATAAAATCTATCATTACTAGATGATGACGATGATGATGATGATGATGATGATGAAAAATGATGATTATAAGAATGAAGTAATGATTAACTATAATTAACAAGAAAAAACTATAATAATACTCGAAGATGAAGCAAAATAAAAAATGCGTAGTATCTTCTGAGGCAAAAATAAGCTATCATTTCTCGAAAATCGTTATTTATGCAACTGACGATATGGGGTATTAAAACACGAATGTGGGGTGTGGTAATAGTATCACATGAGTGTTTTAATACCTAATTATGTACAGTTGCATACAATACTTTATCTACATCCATGTTATGAATCCTCTATAAAAGGTTCTGAAATAGTTTTTTGCAATACTAATACTCGTATCGAACATGGCGGCCGGCGTCATAGTATACGACGTGAATTCGAATAAGTTCTTTTTTTAAATTACGGCGCTGTTGTAGTGAAACCTTGAATGTCAGGATGGTTATTAGTTATTTTATTTACTGTGTATTAAAGTATTATTGTTTACTGTGTTTTACTGTGTTCTATGAATATGGTTGTGTAAGGGAAGGATTTCATAATTAAAAGCACAGAAAGACAAGACTAGATATTTATATTTCTTCAATCAAGCTTGTCAATAATTATTCATCTTTAACGAGAAAGCTATTGTCCGTTCGCAAAACTAGGTCTTCGTGGAGAAGAACGAACAAGAAACTCCACGGAAACAGTGTTTAAGTATTTTATCAACACATTTCTTATTTCTTATATTTCTATAAATTATAGTTATCTCAAACAGATAAGATTCTACCTCTTGGACAATGGTCCAAGAGAACTCAGAATAATAGCAACATAATAACAATAGCTACTAAAATAACATGGTTGAATTAGACATAGTAACAATATTTAAGGTATAATATCAACTTACGTAACTTACGTGACACCTGGTAGGTAGGTCTATTTCACATCACAACGGCACTAGCACTAGCCACTTGAACGTCCACCGAGCAACCGCCTCGAGAATGTCATTACAATCCTTTTTATATCCTACTATCCCCTCTTTCCATCAAACGTCAATTGACAGTATTGTACCAATCGTTTAAAACAACCTATTATATTAAAATAGCAATATAAATTCTAAAATATATTGCTGGTACTATTAAATATTACGTAATTATTTACAGCAATAACATCTACACGATTTTTACAAGATAAGAGTCGTATATTTTATAAACACAATAACTAGTCAAATTAGATACTTCTATATTGGTCCTAAGCTTCGTAAATGTGACAGATGTCAAAACAGTTTTATCTAAAGGTGATTTTACAATGATTTTATGATTTTAATCACAACCGAATCAACTTCCGGATCCAAGGTAATGTCAATTTTACTTAATAATTAAAAATATAATGCTAAAAATTATCAAAATAATCATGAAATATAACACGTGCATTACCTACAATGTTCTTTTTTTGAAAACGAGTTGCATTATGAAATTCAGTACAACATTATAACACCCGTTTGGATGCTATTATGACACTGGCTGTTTTAATGTTGGCAATAAGCTAACTGTTTCAGGAACTTTTATAGAGGATTTATAGCATGGGTGTAGATAAAAGATTTTAAAACCGGCCAGTATTTTTTGAGTTTAAGAACTTTTTACAAAATATCCCTAGACGGTGTTGATGTGTGTAGGTATTTGATGCAGGCGATGCATGGCTAGAAAATTAATTACGAGCTCCCGTTAAAAACAAATAGCCTTTTGATTTCAATAGGCCTAAACACGTAGCAAACGGCCCCACGGATCCGCCATTTTCGTATGTTCAACCGTCTGCCTAACAATGTATAGTTATGTGTTACTAGCAGACACGCTACGATCGACACGTATCTTGCTTAATCTGCGCAGCTATACGTACTTTTCCTACAGTAAAGTTAGTTTCTCATTTACCCTCATTAACGAGGCTACTCCTATCATCAGACTCTGATTACCATCTATCCTATTAATTGAGACCATTCCAATGAGCCCAAACTTGGCCGCAGGTGAGGGAATTGGGTATCCTGCAAATGCCAAGTAATGCTGCAGCATCAGTTCTATGTTATTCTAATATCGCTGAAGTAACAGAATACCAAATTTCGACTGTGGAAAATGCTCACATTCATGAACTAGAAAAGAGCTGATAATCTTCAAACGGCTGAATAAATTTCTTGAATCGTAGCTAAGAACACTCGATCAAGTCACCTTTCAAACAAAACAAAAAAATCTAAATCGGTTCAGTCGTTTGGGAGCTATGATGCCACAGACAGATATATAGATAACAACACCACCCTGTTTTCTGGAGGTTAAAAAAGGAAAACCGGTAATTTAATTGATTTATGTATTTTTTTAATGTTCATAGATATCTTCCGCTCCTCTGAGGATGAATATAAAACTGACCAAGAAACAAAATTAAAGGGACCCAAACCAGCCAAAGATGGCTCAAAAGATTCAGATGTAAGTAGAGTATACACATCATTTAAACATAATTATAAACAAGCCAGTAGCAGTCTCAAAACGGTGAAGGAAAATATAGTGAGGAAGCCGGCATGTCCCATCTTATCCACCAACCCGCATTGGGCCCGCGTGGTGGATTACGGTACGCTCCCTCTCGCCGAGAGGAGGCCTGTGTCCCAGCGGTGGGAACATTATAATTAAGGCTGATTATGCTATTTTGCAATAGCAGTCATTCAGGCTGTGTTGCTCATTCTTTTGCTCATCTCGTCCGGCTTTTTACATAATTATTATAATTATTTACTATAGTCCATATTTTGTAACATACTTTACGTAATAATTATATTTTAGTGTTGAGTGGTAAATCTCAGAGAAATCATTTAATCAAGGATACAAACTAATTGTCTAGACTTGGTACTGTGAGCTGAAAACCAACGTGTTTTAGCTTAGACAGTTTCTATGTTGGTCCGAGTGGGTATTGACACATTGTCTGTTTTGAGCAGGGGTCATTCAACCCGAGCGGGTCGGAAGAAGCGGACTCGCAGACTTTGACCTTCCCTGACGCCTAAACAATCAACTCCCTTCTCCAGGGTTTTTATAGCAAAGGCTTAAATGAACTTCCATAAATATTGCAAACTACCTTTTGCCCGCGGCAACGGATTTTGAAGCGGTTTTCACCATCATTTTAGAGAATTTATTCCGGAATTTTTATACAGGGTGTAAGTGTAAACCGTGGCAATCTTTTAAGGGGTCATTGTACCCATCATTATGAACAAGTTTTACTATGGGAGCAAACCTGAAATACCGAAAAAAAATCAGCTGTTCCCTACATTTTGACAAATTATGCGAACATAAATGTACCGAACAGCTGATTTTTTTTCTCGATTTCAGGTTTGGTCGTGTACTTGGGGTGTTCAACAAAAAGTGATATAAAGTATGACGCAATTATCTTTTATTAAATGTTATTTTATTTTTCGAAGTAGTCATCTTTCAGGTTTATTTATTTATTTATTTAACTGACCAACTTACACTAACAGTAAAATACTACACATACAAGTTATAGGTCATATATAGGTACAGATATAAACTAAAACAATATTATAACATAGATATTAGTAATATAACATACATTTATACAGATTGTATATCTTTTTTCAAAACCTAAACTTCCCTTTCTAAAAAAATCTTCTTCCTGATCCCTTAAAAAATCGTTTACGGCGACGACTAGTCTCTCATCATCTTCAAATTTGTGGCCCCTGAGATGTTCCTTTAACCGCGGAAGTAGGTAGAAATCACTAGGAGCAAGGTCCGGTGAATATGGAGGATGTTCCATCAATTCGAAGCCAGCTTCTTGAATGACAGCCATCGCAACTGGTGTTGTGCGCAGGGGCGTTATCTTGGTGAAACAAAACAATCTCTTGACTGACTATATACATACTAGTAATTCTGAAATCAATATAATTAACACTGACATAAAGTTGATATTTGTTTATATAACTAAAAAAAAAAAAATGTTTTGTAGCCGCCGCCGGTCGCTAAGGGGGGCGGCAAAGGAGTCGTGGCTAAGAACGACGCCGCTAAGGCCACGCCCGTCAAGTGGATAGCTGCCACGACACCCGGTACGTTACACTTCTGAGTGAGCTCAATGGCGCTGATCCACGCGTCATGCTCGTGAACGGTCGCCGTCAGTGAGACTGGTCCATCTCTTAGCTTATTTTATGTTTTTGTTTCTTTTTGCTTTTACTCGGACGCTTTTAACGTGCACGTCTTTTTACATTGTTCTTACATATCATTTTAAATTCAACATTAATGAAGTAAATAATATTTTGCACCAATACCATTTAAAAGAGTGTCCCTGGAGTTTTTTTGCCCGTTCTTCTCCATAGGAATGAATTATGAATATAATACGCTTGAGAATGGGCCGATTCATTTGAAAATTCAAAAGTGCTGTACAATGCGTGCCACGAAAGATGAGACTTGACACACCACGTAGTTTGACTTGCGCAGTAGATTATACTAATTATCTGATTCTGATTTATACAAGATTTATAAGTCTCTACAGCTGTATGAGGTCTGAGACGGGAAGGGACCGGGCGTCATCAGGGCGACGGAAAGAGCGCGGGAGGCGCGATACTGGGGGCCTACTCCCTAAGCACGAAGACCGTAGTTTCGGCCTTCGTTACGGGCGTTTGCTACTCCGTATCACCTATGGATGGATGATTGGTTCGGGGCCCGAACGAAGTATGAATGACAACATGATTTGTCAGTTGTCCCTACTCCCGATGTGTTTTTGCCCGTCCGAAAAATTTAACTTTTACACTTGTTTTGATGGATCGTAATGTCAGACGGACGGATGAACGGACGGACGGAAAGACGGGCGGAATTAGGGAGTAGGCCCCCTGCGCTCGTCAAGTCTCATCTTTCGTGGCACGCATTGGAAATTAGGTTTATGATTTTTTTGTGAAATAAGTGTTTAATTGAAATAAGTGCTTTGAGTTTGAGTTTGTCGGCACGGAGTAGTAAAAGATTATCCTGTCAGCAAAGTTGGCAGTTAGGTAACAGCGTGGGGTATGTCGGACGATTACTTGACACCGTAATTCATGGAAGCTCTTTTATAGCATTATCAGTCCAAAATCATGACCGATTTTTCACTGACGTCTCCGTTTCAGACTTTGTTAAAATATTGAATATTACTTATAAATATCATATTCTAACCTATTTTTCACGGCTATTTGCGATTTCCCTAACTGCGGGCCGACCAGCCAAGAAGGGCAAGAAGGCATCTTCAGACGTGGCATCCGGCGAGGGCAGTAAGGAGGAAGACAAGAATGAGGCCAAAGATGAGGAGGAGAGAGTCGATAAGTCCGACACGCCCGCAGACAAGAAGGCCAAGCGGCCGCCCACTGTGAGTATTTATCACGCAATGAACACATCGCCATACTACACACATCTACACTGTCTAGGGATATTTCCAAGATATTTCACATATAGTAATACTAGCCGTTGCCCGCGGCTTCGCCCGCGTGGATGTCGGCTATTATCCCACGGGAACCTTCTACCCGTATGAAAAGTATCCTATGTCTTAATCCAGGTTATAAACTATCTGTATACTGTAAGGCCAAGCGGCCGCCCACTGTGAGTATTTGTCACGCAATGAACACATCTTATGCATATTAATAGTAAGAATCTGTTATTTTTAACCGACTTCAAAAAAAGGAGGAGGTTCTCAATTCGGTTGTATGTTTTTTTTTTTTTTTGTATGTTTGTTACCTCATTACTCCGTCATTTATGAACCGATTCGGAAAATTCTTTTTTTATTAGAACGGGTATACTTCCAGATTGGTCCCATTTTTATCAAAATCCAGCTCTGATGATGGTATCCATGAGGAATCGAGGGAACTCCTCAAATATTATAGGCATACATATAGCGATTTTGGTATTTTCATCAACAAATCAAGCGTTTGCATTCAGAAAGTATCATCTGGTGAAGTGGAACTGATGAAGAAGACCACAGAAAGCCACGGGAACTCCTCAACGATCATAAGTATGTCACGGGTGGCGATAAGATATCTCGATTCATAGTTAAGGGACTATGACGCAGCTTTAAATAAAATCGAACCGATCTGATGAAGAAGCCGGAAGGTAGGCATCGGAACTCAGTAATAAAACGATGTATCCTAGCCGTGTTTGGGCTTATTGGAATTGTCACGAGGTGTACTCTGGCTATAAATGATTTAATGCTTACTATATGCCGCTTCAAATTGCGCTAGGTACTTGAGTTGTATGTTATGTGTGTGGGGTAGGCCACCACTAAAAAGTGAAAAAAAAAAAACCACCCGACTCCCAAAAAAACACTACAAAGTGAAAAATAACTTTAATTTCGGAAGTCGGTGGCAAAAAAAATACGAAAGTAAATAAAAAGCCAAAGACACCGACTTCCGAAATTAAAGTTATTTTTCACTTTGTAGTGTTTTTTTGGGAGTCGGTTGTTTTTTTTTTTGTAAAAAGTTTTGACATTAAAGATACTTCAATTTTATTTATTTGTATAGATACAGAGTTAATTGGTGATAATATGTCGGCAATCCATAATCAGGATGAATTGCCGACATACTATAGTACCAATAACTGTATATGTATGTAGTCGGCTGCATCAATTGGGTACCCCTCAAAAGACATGTGGGTTCAAATCCGCGATAGTCCGAAGTTGGTTTTAGTATTTAGCAAAAACATTTTGTTATAATTAATGTATTGTTTTTGTGAATAAATAAGTTTATGTTAGTATTTATTTTTACTTAAGTCTGTTTTTATTATTGTCTTTTTCAATAAAACTTTAATACTTCTAATATTGCGTATAACGACAAGCAATAATAGGGTTGACATTTACGAAGAGTTATTCAACGTCTAAATAGACCAGAGGTTTCAAGACCGCTTGCCGTGCATGAGGTTGGAGATTCAAATCTTAAACACGAATTGTTTTTTGTCATGCATTATATATTTTTTATAATATAAAGTATTTTGCTATTATAAGTAAGTATTTTTTTTGAATTTTTGAATTGTATTTATTTATTTTGTTTTTTTTTTATTTATTTTAATTTTATTTTAGTAATATTTCTAAAGAATTTAAAAATCAAGAAAAATAAAATAGTTTAATAATCATTTAATAATATTTTTTATTGATATTATGTAACAAAACTACAAAATTTATATTTTACAATAATTTGATTTGATAATTTACAGTTAGTTACCTTATTACCTTATTAGACATATTTTGCCAACTGAGAAAAATGGGTTCCTAGATAAATGCGAAAGGTGAAGCAAAACTAGACTCATCAGACGGTAACTTCATTATAGATTAGTAAAATGTATGCATAACTACCCTCTAATAACAAACTATTCATTCACTGCGATTTCATAGACAGAGACAGAGTTATAACGCCAAGTAGATTGATAATTCGTTGAGATATTAACTACCTAACTGGCTTAGTTAGTAAGAGCAAGCGGTAATCATTGTATAACCAATGAGTCGATGGTTCGAATCTCGTCCGGGCATTAGAAACACTTTTTGTATTATTCTTAAGGATGTATTGTTTGAATTGCAAAGTTGTAGCAAAGTTACTTTTAATACAACTGGGGTACCCAATTGATGCAGCCCACTGTACATTTTTGCTGGTAATACACCAAATTTGATAAATTGCATTAGTTTGACGTCATTGCCTGAATTACTGAGTGGTATTGGGTAGGTTTGTTTTGACATTATTGGGTCCAATTGTAAACTTAAATTATTCCCAAAATTTGGCTCCATGATAAACGATGAACGTGTGACGTGATGTGGACATTTTGTCTCCAGCCAACAGAGGCGCCCGTGCGGGTGCCGGCCGGCAAGGGCCTCCCGCTGAGCGGCTACGACAAATTGCAGAGATCACTGAGGTACTACTATACGCATTCCGTGAACTCCCAGTACCCGATGCTGCTCCATCAGTACCTGTATGGGGTGAGTTAGCACTCGAAACACCTGCTTCGATTCCTAGGACTGTTTCAGGCTGTTGTACACCACTCGGGTTCGAAGCAAACTCGAGTCTAGTGCCTGTGTTTGGCACCCCTATACCGCGACCCAAACACTGATGCTTGAAAAGGTGCAGAAAACCTTTCTAAGATGCCTCTTCCAAAGGTTATATAATTTCTTTCCCTATATGTACGCACGGCTACAGATCAAGCTATACATTTCCAGTATAAGCTGATCTCGTATTGTATAGGATTTCCTTGCAGTGAGAGGTCAGTGTAAACTGAAAATTATAGATTGATGTAGCCGTGTGTACCCTTCCAACTATCTTTTGAGGATGTTGGCCTTTAACTCGTTGGAGGTGAGAAGAGGCCTCGATCAGCACGCGGTAGCCTGTAAAACCTTAAGGCGATGTATAGACTGCCCGGGGATCCATCCGTCTGTCGACTATTTATGCCCGACAAATACATCGGACACCGTCCGAGCCGCCGGCATAATCTTTTTGCGCAAACGTCGGCCAAAACTGTCGCCAGAGCTGAATCCCCCGTGTGTCGTACTTTGAAGATGCTCAACGCCTTTCTGACTGCCAACCCTGAATGTGATTGTGGATGAATGGAGTAAAATTTTGCGTAGGTATATGTCTGGTCCCCACCACGACAATCCCTTTCCCACCCTAAAAAAAAAAAAAAAAAAAAAAAGGTATATGTCTGGTGTTCTGTGAGAGAAAGTATGCAAGGGAGTCTACTGTGGGCTTAGTGCAAGTTTTTATACTTAGGGCGGGTTGTTTCACGTCCACTTAACGCACGAGTATACGTCAAAAATGGCGCTAACTATCGTCAAACCAAAAAAAGCGTTGTTTCACAGACAATTGGTTTTTTTGCAGTGTGTTTCGCTTTGTATTTAACGAACGTTAAAATCTTACGTTCGTCATTATTTGACGGTACGTATGTTACGTTAACCAACTGTTTGAAACAACCGGCCCTTACTCGATCACGTTAACGTAAACGTCAGTTTGTACTGAAAATGAATAAGCGCCGCCTGGTGACTATAGTGGGAAACACAATTATTCCATACGAATTGACATAAGGTAACGATATCGTAAACGCGATCGAGTCAGTGTAAAAACTCGCATTAAGCCCTCTGTTCCATGTTAGTTTTTAATTAAATCATCTATGTTAAATTATTCTATGTCAATTCATGTAATTGGTGTTGTACCGTTTTAATTAACTATAAATAAATTAAAAAAAATAACATTACAACAATACGCCGATAATCTCCGAGGGTTAGGTGGAGGTGGGAATGATATGTTTAAGTCCAATATAATTATAATAGGGGCTAGCTTATTGCCATCGACTGCATCAACCGGGCACAAAACCCGGGCTGCTACTGATAAATTCCTGATGGAAAACCCCATGAACACTTAGCTCGACCTGGGAATCGAGCCCAACACCTCCTGCTCAGCAGTAGCGCGTGTGACTACTAGACCAACGAAGCAGTGGTTTTTACTAATTTTCAGGGTTCCGTACTTCAAAAGGAAAAACCTTTATAGCATCACTTCGTTGTCCGTCTGTCCGTCGGTCTGTCTGCATGTATGTCTGTCTGTCTGTTTGTCTGTCTGTCAGTCTGTCAAGACCCTGTTTCACATGAACGCGTAGAAGTATCAAGTTGAAATTAATATCAAATAACTACGTCTTTGAGCCCTTAGAGTTCTAAAAACATCAAGCTTCTATAAAAAAAATACGGCCATTTATGCGACATATTTTGATACTCACAAGTAAGTCAAAACCTAATAGGGTACTTCCGTTGACCTAGAATCATGTTTGGCAAGAAGCAAAATATAATTATATTTTTAGGGTTCCTTACCTCAAAAGGAAAAAACGGTACCCTTATAGGATCACTCGTGTGTCTGTCTGTCCGTCCGTCTGTCACAGCCAATTTGCTCTGAATCTAATTAACCGATAAAGTTGAAAGGTACACATCGATTTCTGTGACCCAAACAACGGTTAAAGTAAATAAATGAATTTTTAATATTGGGGTCACTTTTTAGGGGGCAAATAAGAAAATTTAAAAAAAAAAGTTTTGCAAACTGTACCGTGTGACAAAATCAAATGAAAGGGCTCTCAAAAAGATTTTTTTTAATAATTTTAAAATAAATCGTTTTAAAGTTATTTAAGAAAATAGACAAAAATTGACCATTTTTTTTTTCAAAAGTTTAGTAGTTTCAGAGATAAGGCCCCCCCGCCTATCTCCGAAACTACTAAACTTTTGAAAAAAAATACAGAAAATAGTTCTATTTCTGTAGATTACAGGAAAACCTATAAGAAGTTTGTGGTCTTAAAATAACATGGTAAATCTCTCAATATTGTGAGTACAAACTTACATTTACAGTTGGAATGTATGGGAGAACATGTTTTTCAACTATAATGTAAGTTTGTTTTTGGAATAATTTCATCCGAACTACGGAACCCTTCATTGTGCGTAGTCCGACACGCACTTGGCCGGTTTTTTTTTTGCGATTACAATGTTATGTTTGTTTTTGGGATAAATTCTTTTCAACTACGGAACCCTTCATTGTGCGTGGTCCGACACGCACTTGGCCGGTTTTTTTATTTAAAGTTGAAGGACATTTCTAACCAAAAAAAATTAAAGTGCACGCAGAAAGAAAAAATACTCATATTAATTTTACGGGAAATAACGTCCTGAACTTAAGGTTAATGCGCCAGGGTAGCCCGCGAAATTCAAAATTTCTTAGGTTTTTTGCAATTTGTAGGTCAGTGTGAGCTTGTATGTTGATTAAAATATGATTCGCGGCCGTAGCTAATATGGTTTTACAGAATTATAATCATTAGAATCAGCAATACAACTCCATAAGTTAGCATTTAAATCTCAAATCTAGCGATTTCGTGAAATCATGAGGTTTGAGGTAAATGCTAACTTATGAAGTTGTATTGCTGATTCTAATGATTATAATTCTGTAAAGCCATATTAGCTACGGCCGCGAATCATATTTTAATCAACATACAAGCTCACATTGACCTACAAATTGCAAAAAACGTAAGAAATTTTGAATTTCGCGGGCTAGCCTGGCGCTTTCGCCTTAAAAAAAAATGTTTTCCTATTGTGTCGTGATTCGTGACGGCAAAATCGTATCGATCCGTGTTGGGATTAGGTGCACAATGTCACATTCGCAAAATGACATACTGACGCAAAATGACACATTCGCAAAATGTCTTTTCTCAATATGCCACACACACTAGTAAAATGACACATTCGCAAATTGTCTTTTCTCAAAATGCCACAGTAGCAAAATGCCACACTATCAAAATGACACATTCTCAAAATTTTCGTTTTGCAGATTAAGACAATTTGAGAATGTGATATTTTGCGAAATTACAATAGGTACCTATGTCGTTTTGCGAATGTGGCATTGTGCGCCTAATCCACGTGTTGTGCTACGGTAAAATATGAAAGTGCCCAATGGCGTTCAAGGGTTCAATCATTGCCTCAAAGTGATTAGTGCATTATATGTATATTTTGGTTGTTCTAGGACACAGGTATCCTCAACATGTTATAAGTATAGGTATCTACTATTGTTCTTATTTGTCTGTCAGCAATTATGTCTGGAGCATAACGTAAGGAGCAACATTAATAAGTTCCGCGGGTACGAATGGTCCATTGGCTCGTCAGAATATAAAGCCAAGCTGGAGGAGACCACCAAGATGGAACCCGAGCAGCTGCGGACCATGTGCCAGATGCTTGATCTAGACAAAAAAGGTGAGAAAAAAGATCCATTACCTATATTATCATGCCTGTATTTCCCGAATGGAGTTGATTGAGGCGTTTAGACCAGCCCTCAAGAGGCCGCCTCAAATGCGCAAACGCTCGGTCGTGGTAGGTTTGACGGCCGTGGCATTTCCACATACTTTATACGTCCGACCGTTAGGCCGTGTCCTATTATAAGCCGGGACCATACAATCCCGGTTTAGAGTTGTCTTTAAGGGGTAAGCCGTTTTTGAGGTTATCTTATCATATGTAACTCTTGAATGGGTTTTAGGCTTGAAACCCAGTAAAAGGGCGTGCACTTTAAAATGGATATGGACCCACTAAATGGGTTCTGCACTTGAAACCCAGTGAAAGGGTTACCCCTTCATTACAATAACCTATACATATAATATACTTAAGGGTTTTGTTCAGGTTACCATATAAGCTATTTGCAACGTAAGTCTTGTATACACATCATCGAGAGATCATATTACATTGCTCCGAGTCGGAATGTTACTTAAGCTCAGCTTAAGCTTAATCAGGGACCATTTTAGTTACCCATTGAAAGATTGATTTTTGATAGGGTTTTTCTAAGCATTTAAGCAAAAACCCATAAGATGTGATGTGGGTAACCCTTTTGAACGAGATTCACTTCAACTCTCTTGATAACTATAACAGCTTAAGAGAGTTGAAGTGAATCTCATTCAAAAGGGTTACCCACATCACATCTTATGGGTTTTTGCTTAAATGCTTAGAAAAACCCTATCAAAAATCAATCTTTCAATGGGTAACTAAAATGGTCCCTGATTATAAGCGCGCGAAAACGCGATCGTCGCCATCATTTGTGCGGAAAACCCGATCGCGCCTTCCGTCGGCGCTACGACGACTTAACGCGACAGTCGCGTTTTGCCGCAAACATCGCTTGTATTAGGACACGGGGTTAGCCTTGTGAGGCTCCCTCCCGCACTGTGTGGCCTGGCTCTCAGGTTTATTTATTTTTTTACATTTTCAATTAACGTTTGTCCGGTCCAGGTTCAGTATCGGAGCTGTCGGCTCGTCTGGTGGGCTTCCTGCAGAAGCCGGACTTCGACCATCGTCTCGAAGGTTTTTAAATTTTACTTCCTGCGTTTTAAACTTTTTAGACAATATTAGGCAGACGGTTGTTGAACATACGAAAATAGCGCAACCATGAGGCTGTCTGCTAAGTACATGTTTAGCCAATAACAAGATCCAGGCAACACGGATTTTTTTGTGACTTTTTTTATTAATTTTTATTCGAAATTCGTCGTTGCTCAATCTTCAAACGTCAATAATTTTATTTAAAAGTAACAAAACTGGCAATTTTTTTTTTTAATTTTCGTCTAGAATCATTTCTTGTAGAATCTGATAAAATTCGTACCTACACACATCAACACCGTCTAGGGATATTACGGATTTTTTCAATTTACTAAAAATATGTTATAAATAACATACAACATGTATATATTTTTTAACCGACTTCTAAAAAAGGAGGAGGTTCTCAATTCGGATGTTTGTATTTTTTTTTTTTTTTTTTTTTTATGTTTGTTCGCGCATAACTCCGTCGCTTGCCAGCCGATTTGAAAAAATATTTTTTTGTTGGAAAGGGTATACTTCCCAAATGGTCCCATTTTTGTCAAAATTCAGTTCTGATAATGGGATCCTGGAGAAATCGAAGGAACTCTTCAAATATTATAGGCACACCTATAGCGATTTGGGTATTTTTTATAGTAGCTCGTGCATTTGCTCTCGTAAAGCACCACTTGGTGAAGTGGAACTGATGATGAAGACCACAGATGGCTACCGGAACTACTCAATGATAAATATTTCACGGGTTGCGATTCGATTACTTTAATATGATTGCTAAGCAATTTCCGCTCGTCACACAATGCGTGTGGTGAGTGGTTGTTGAGGAGTTCCCCTGGTTCTTACCAGCAGAACTCCTCAACAATTAACGTCCCAGCATCGGGAAAAGCAATATTTTGTAACATGTGATGAGCAATTGACATTAGACTATTGTAACTTATACAAATTATAAACAGACCCACTAAAAAGCGAGAAATAAAAACTTTTTAACAAAAAAAAAAAACCGACTTCCAAAAATCACTACAAAGTGAAAAATAACTTTGATTTTGGAAGTCGGTGGCAAAAAAAAAGAAAGTAAATAAAAAACGAGACACCGACTTCCGAAATCAAAGTTATTTTTCACTTTGTAGTGATTTTTGGAAGTCGGATTTTTTTTTGTTAAAAAATTTTTTGTAAAGCCCATTTATCAGACTAGAATTCAGAATAAAACAATTTTTGTCTTTTTTGCGTAACTAAAATTTTATTTAAATAAAGACGAAAAGTGAAGTAATGGTAAAACTAACCATGAATGTGTTTTTCAAGAAAAAGTGAAAAATAAAGCGAAATTATTTTGTTTTTTTGCAATAGTGCGAATAATCAGTAGTCAGAAAACCAACCATGATGTTAACAACAGTCCTGCAACGGTTTTTCATGCTTTGAATCAAGTTACCTAAGTCTTGCTGCGGGATATTGCCCCAGGTCCTACTAAAATACCAAAATAGTTGCTCTTCAGTTGCAATGTTTGCAGGAAAAATTTTTCAAACCCCTTCTTTGGAGCATGTCCCACGCGTGCTCTATGGGGTTTAGGTCTGGTGATTGCGCGGCCAGTCTAAGACCGATACGTCGTTCTCTTGCAGCCAGCTGGTCACCACTCGCGCTGTGTGCGGACGGGCGTTGTCGTGCATGAGCGTGAATTCTTGGCCCATTTGTAGTCTATGAGGGTAGACTATTGGTACTAGCACCTGGTTACGGTATTTTTCAGCGGTTATGGTGTTTCTGGTCTTTGGATCAGAAACACCATAACCGCTGAAAAGCCGAGGTATGTTCTTCCACCAACACGAATTCCCGACCAAACCCTAATTGTCCCGCCGTGGTATGGATGGACTTCCTGAGGGTGTTGCAGACGGATCTCGCGACCAGGAACTCGCCATACGCGTACTCTTCGCAAATCGGCATAGAAACCGAATCGGGACTCATCGCTAAACAGCACTACAGAACACTGGTTATCTTCCCAGAGCAACTAACGAACTAACTGCATGGGCGTATCATTTGGTTGTCTTCTCGCGGCTACTTGCAAAAATCGGTCTTGTCGTTGGGTGGTTATGCGCTTACCGCCTGAATATCTTTCAGCAACTTCACCAGTAGCACGATAACGTGACCTTGCTATCAAGTTTCGTTCTGTTCCAATCTCCTCGGCAATACTCCGTTGAGTAGCCCCAGCTTGGAGCATGCCTACTGCCCGTAACATGTCTTCTCACGTTAAATGGCGCCGTTGCATGATGCATACAGTGGCATGAATTCGAAATTAACTGCTAACTTGTTTTAAAACTTTAATTTGACACCAAAAACTATGGTAGGTAAATTGAAACCATCGAACTTCGCTAAAGTTATGCCGCGCAAATCTTTTGTTTTTAATTTATTCTCTCTATTAAATCCAAAAGATAGTGGGCAAATGTGGTCCAAGCGTTGCCAAGGATGAATCATATACCAAATGAAAGGGTACAATGTACTGTTCAAACATGCAGAAGGGCATCAAAATCTGTCCGAGAGATTTCGAAAAATGATAAGCTGATTTTTGTCTTAGAAGTTATTACTGATTTTTATTATTTTGATTCACTGTCAATGTCTTTCACATATCTCGGGACCCTGGGGTCCCAGACCTTTGGAAGGCGTACGAGGGGCCGAAGTCAACTGTACTGTGCGCTGCGTACTGTGCGCTCGGCCCCTGGCCGGAGGCTTGAAGTTCGCTTAAAGCGTCCACAGGATAATACGGTCAAGTAGTCTCGACCTCAATAGTCAACTACGAGACGCCATACACAAAAAAAAAAATGTGCGCTCGGCTCTTTTGTTCGTCAGATCAGATTTTTAGGGTTATTTAGTTATACTAGGGCATGTGGGGTATCATATGAAAGAGCGCTGTTTGCACATTCTCAAACAGTTTTTTTTTTTCTTTTTTTTAGGCAGTATAGTTTTCGATTTTTGATGAAAAATGTTTAAAAAAATACCGTTCCCCTTTATCTCCGAAGTTTGCATAGAAAAAATCTGAAATTATTCTATGTGATAGAAGTTTATGTATAGATTACAGGGAAAATAAAACGATGTCTCTAAATAGCACAGTTTTTCAGAAATAAGAAAAATTACATCAAGACCCAGTTATCGAAAATAGAAATATCTGGGATCGATCCATCATCACTGACAGGACTATTGTTGCCAATAAACCTGATATAGTGGTGGTGGATCGAATAGAACGGCACGCAATGATTATTGACATAACAGTCCTTTAAGACGGGAACCTCATGACAGCCGAGAAAGATAAACAAATCAAGTATCTTGACTTGGATCGCGAGGTTGTCGACATGTGGGATGTGGACTCTGCAATAATTGTGCCGATAGTCGTATCAGCCAATGGCTTAATTGCCAAGAGCCTCGACCAATACCTAATGAGGCTTTCGTTGGGCAGCTGGATTAAGGGCCTGATTCAGAGAGCGGTACGTAAGGACACGGCGTGCACTGTTAGGAGGTTCCCCTCTTTGGAGCTCTGACTGTCGGTAGCTTGGACCATGTTCCCAATACCGGTGGGCTACTATTTTTTATATTTTTATACATACGTAATACCTACCTATAACAAATAATATACCGACAATGTAGCAAACTATAAAATCTATCATTACTAGATGATGACGATGATGATGATGATGATGATGATGAAAAATGATGATTATAAGAATGAAGTAATGATTAACTATAATTAACAAGAAAAAACTATAATAATACTCGAAAATGAAGCAAAATAAAAAATGCGTAGTATCTTCTGAGGCAAAAAGAAGCTATCATTTCTCGAAAATCGTTATTTATGCAACTGACGATATGGGGTATTAAAACACGAATGTGGGGTGTGGTAATAGTATCACATGAGTGTTTTAATACCTAATTATGTACAGTTGCATACAATACTTTATCTACATCCATGTTATGAATCCTCTATAAAAGGTTCTGAAATAGTTTTTTGCAATACTAATACTCGTATCGAACATGGCGGCCGGCGTCATAGTATACGACGTGAATTCGAATAAGTTCTTTTTTTAAATTACGGCGCTGTTGTAGTGAAACCTTGAATGTCAGGATGGTTATTAGTTATTTTATTTACTGTGTATTAAAGTATTATTGTTTACTGTGTTTTACTGTGTTCTATGAATATGGTTGTGTAAGGGAAGGATTTCATAATTAAAAGCACAGAAAGACAAGACTAGATATTTATATTTCTTCAATCAAGCTTGTCAATAATTATTCATCTTTAACGAGAAAGCTATTGTCCGTTCGCAAAACTAGGTCTTCGTGGAGAAGAACGAACAAGAAACTCCACGGAAACAGTGTTTAAGTATTTTATCAACACATTTCTTATTTCTTATATTTCTATAAATTATAGTTATCTCAAACAGATAAGATTCTACCTCTTGGACAATGGTCCAAGAGAACTCAGAATAATAGCAACATAATAACAATAGCTACTAAAATAACATGGTTGAATTAGACATAGTAACAATATTTAAGGTATAATATCAACTTACGTAACTTACGTGACACCTGGTAGGTAGGTCTATTTCACATCACAACGGCACTAGCACTAGCCACTTGAACGTCCACCGAGCAACCGCCTCGAGAATGTCATTACAATCCTTTTTATATCCTACTATCCCCTCTTTCCATCAAACGTCAATTGACAGTATTGTACCAATCGTTTAAAACAACCTATTATATTAAAATAGCAATATAAATTCTAAAATATATTGCTGGTACTATTAAATATTACGTAATTATTTACAGCAATAACATCTACACGATTTTTACAAGATAAGAGTCGTATATTTTATAAACACAATAACTAGTCAAATTAGATACTTCTATATTGGTCCTAAGCTTCGTAAATGTGACAGATGTCAAAACAGTTTTATCTAAAGGTGATTTTACAATGATTTTATGATTTTAATCACAACCGAATCAACTTCCGGATCCAAGGTAATGTCAATTTTACTTAATAATTAAAAATATAATGCTAAAAATTATCAAAATAATCATGAAATATAACACGTGCATTACCTACAATGTTCTTTTTTTGAAAACGAGTTGCATTATGAAATTCAGTACAACATTATAACACCCGTTTGGATGCTATTATGACACTGGCTGTTTTAATGTTGGCAATAAGCTAACTGTTTCAGGAACTTTTATAGAGGATTTATAGCATGGGTGTAGATAAAAGATTTTAAAACCGGCCAGTATTTTTTGAGTTTAAGAACTTTTTACAAAATATCCCTAGACGGTGTTGATGTGTGTAGGTATTTGATGCAGGCGATGCATGGCTAGAAAATTAATTACGAGCTCCCGTTAAAAACAAATAGCCTTTTGATTTCAATAGGCCTAAACACGTAGCAAACGGCCCCACGGATCCGCCATTTTCGTATGTTCAACCGTCTGCCTAACAATGTATAGTTATGTGTTACTAGCAGACACGCTACGATCGACACGTATCTTGCTTAATCTGCGCAGCTATACGTACTTTTCCTACAGTAAAGTTAGTTTCTCATTTACCCTCATTAACGAGGCTACTCCTATCATCAGACTCTGATTACCATCTATCCTATTAATTGAGACCATTCCAATGAGCCCAAACTTGGCCGCAGGTGAGGGAATTGGGTATCCTGCAAATGCCAAGTAATGCTGCAGCATCAGTTCTATGTTATTCTAATATCGCTGAAGTAACAGAATACCAAATTTCGACTGTGGAAAATGCTCACATTCATCAACTAGAAAAGAGCTGATAATCTTCAAACGGCTGAATAAATTTCTTGAATCGTAGCTAAGAACACTCGATCAAGTCACCTTTCAAACAAAACAAAAAAATCTAAATCGGTTCAGTCGTTTGGGAGCTATGATGCCACAGACAGATATATAGATAACAACACCACCCTGTTTTCTGGAGGTTAAAAAAGGAAAACCGGTAATTTAATTGATTTATGTATTTTTTTAATGTTCATAGATATCTTCCGCTCCTCTGAGGATGAATATAAAACTGACCAAGAAACAAAATTAAAGGGACCCAAACCAGCCAAAGATGGCTCAAAAGATTCAGATGTAAGTAGAGTATACACATCATTTAAACATAATTATAAACAAGCCAGTAGCAGTCTCAAAACGGTGAAGGAAAATATAGTGAGGAAGCCGGCATGTCCCATCTTATCCACCAACCCGCATTGGGCCCGCGTGGTGGATTACGGTACGCTCCCTCTCGCCGAGAGGAGGCCTGTGTCCCAGCGGTGGGAACATTATAATTAAGGCTGATTATGCTATTTTGCAATAGCAGTCATTCAGGCTGTGTTGCTCATTCTTTTGCTCATCTCGTCCGGCTTTTTACATAATTATTATAATTATTTACTATAGTCCATATTTTGTAACATACTTTACGTAATAATTATATTTTAGTGTTGAGTGGTAAATCTCAGAGAAATCATTTAATCAAGGATACAAACTAATTGTCTAGACTTGGTACTGTGAGCTGAAAACCAACGTGTTTTAGCTTAGACAGTTTCTATGTTGGTCCGAGTGGGTATTGACACATTGTCTGTTTTGAGCAGGGGTCATTCAACCCGAGCGGGTCGGAAGAAGCGGACTCGCAGACTTTGACCTTCCCTGACGCCTAAACAATCAACTCCCTTCTCCAGGGTTTTTATAGCAAAGGCTTAAATGAACTTCCATAAATATTGCAAACTACCTTTTGCCCGCGGCAACGGATTTTGAAGCGGTTTTCACCATCATTTTAGAGAATTTATTCCGGAATTTTTATACAGGGTGTAAGTGTAAACCGTGGCAATCTTTTAAGGGGTCATTGTACCCATCATTATGAACAAGTTTTACTATGGGAGCAAACCTGAAATACCGAAAAAAAATCAGCTGTTCCCTACATTTTGACAAATTATGCGAACATAAATGTACCGAACAGCTGATTTTTTTTCTCGATTTCAGGTTTGGTCGTGTACTTGGGGTGTTCAACAAAAAGTGATATAAAGTATGACGCAATTATCTTTTATTAAATGTTATTTTATTTTTCGAAGTAGTCATCTTTCAGGTTTATTTATTTATTTATTTAACTGACCAACTTACACTAACAGTAAAATACTACACATACAAGTTATAGGTCATATATAGGTACAGATATAAACTAAAACAATATTATAACATAGATATTAGTAATATAACATACATTTATACAGATTGTATATCTTTTTTCAAAACCTAAACTTCCCTTTCTAAAAAAATCTTCTTCCTGATCCCTTAAAAAATCGTTTACGGCGACGACTAGTCTCTCATCATCTTCAAATTTGTGGCCCCTGAGATGTTCCTTTAACCGCGGAAGTAGGTAGAAATCACTAGGAGCAAGGTCCGGTGAATATGGAGGATGTTCCATCAATTCGAAGCCAGCTTCTTGAATGACAGCCATCGCAACTGGTGTTGTGCGCAGGGGCGTTATCTTGGTGAAACAAAACAATCTCTTGACTGACTATATACATACTAGTAATTCTGAAATCAATATAATTAACACTGACATAAAGTTGATATTTGTTTATATAACTAAAAAAAAAAAAATGTTTTGTAGCCGCCGCCGGTCGCTAAGGGGGGCGGCAAAGGAGTCGTGGCTAAGAACGACGCCGCTAAGGCCACGCCCGTCAAGTGGATAGCTGCCACGACACCCGGTACGTTACACTTCTGAGTGAGCTCAATGGCGCTGATCCACGCGTCATGCTCGTGAACGGTCGCCGTCAGTGAGACTGGTCCATCTCTTAGCTTATTTTATGTTTTTGTTTCTTTTTGCTTTTACTCGGACGCTTTTAACGTGCACGTCTTTTTACATTGTTCTTACATATCATTTTAAATTCAACATTAATGAAGTAAATAATATTTTGCACCAATACCATTTAAAAGAGTGTCCCTGGAGTTTTTTTGCCCGTTCTTCTCCATAGGAATGAATTATGAATATAATACGCTTGAGAATGGGCCGATTCATTTGAAAATTCAAAAGTGCTGTACAATGCGTGCCACGAAAGATGAGACTTGACACACCACGTAGTTTGACTTGCGCAGTAGATTATACTAATTATCTGATTCTGATTTATACAAGATTTATAAGTCTCTACAGCTGTATGAGGTCTGAGACGGGAAGGGACCGGGCGTCATCAGGGCGACGGAAAGAGCGCGGGAGGCGCGATACTGGGGGCCTACTCCCTAAGCACGAAGACCGTAGTTTCGGCCTTCGTTACGGGCGTTTGCTACTCCGTATCACCTATGGATGGATGATTGGTTCGGGGCCCGAACGAAGTATGAATGACAACATGATTTGTCAGTTGTCCCTACTCCCGATGTGTTTTTGCCCGTCCGAAAAATTTAACTTTTACACTTGTTTTGATGGATCGTAATGTCAGACGGACGGATGAACGGACGGACGGAAAGACGGGCGGAATTAGGGAGTAGGCCCCCTGCGCTCGTCAAGTCTCATCTTTCGTGGCACGCATTGGAAATTAGGTTTATGATTTTTTTGTGAAATAAGTGTTTAATTGAAATAAGTGCTTTGAGTTTGAGTTTGTCGGCACGGAGTAGTAAAAGATTATCCTGTCAGCAAAGTTGGCAGTTAGGTAACAGCGTGGGGTATGTCGGACGATTACTTGACACCGTAATTCATGGAAGCTCTTTTATAGCATTATCAGTCCAAAATCATGACCGATTTTTCACTGACGTCTCCGTTTCAGACTTTGTTAAAATATTGAATATTACTTATAAATATCATATTCTAACCTATTTTTCACGGCTATTTGCGATTTCCCTAACTGCGGGCCGACCAGCCAAGAAGGGCAAGAAGGCATATTCAGACGTGGCATCCGGCGAGGGCAGTAAGGAGGAAGACAAGAATGAGGCCAAAGATGAGGAGGAGAGAGTCGATAAGTCCGACACGCCCGCAGACAAGAAGGCCAAGCGGCCGCCCACTGTGAGTATTTATCACGCAATGAACACATCGCCATACTACACACATCTACACTGTCTAGGGATATTTCCAAGATATTTCACATATAGTAATACTAGCCGTTGCCCGCGGCTTCGCCCGCGTGGATGTCGGCTATTATCCCACGGGAACCTTCTACCCGTATGAAAAGTATCCTATGTCTTAATCCAGGTTATAAACTATCTGTATACTGTAAGGCCAAGCGGCCGCCCACTGTGAGTATTTGTCACGCAATGAACACATCTTATGCATATTAATAGTAAGAATCTGTTATTTTTAACCGACTTCAAAAAAAGGAGGAGGTTCTCAATTCGGTTGTATGTTTTTTTTTTTTTTGTATGTTTGTTACCTCATTACTCCGTCATTTATGAACCGATTCGGAAAATTCTTTTTTTATTAGAACGGGTATACTTCCAGATTGGTCCCATTTTTATCAAAATCCAGCTCTGATGATGGTATCCATGAGGAATCGAGGGAACTCCTCAAATATTATAGGCATACATATAGCGATTTTGGTATTTTCATCAACAAATCAAGCGTTTGCATTCAGAAAGTATCATCTGGTGAAGTGGAACTGATGAAGAAGACCACAGAAAGCCACGGGAACTCCTCAACGATCATAAGTATGTCACGGGTGGCGATAAGATATCTCGATTCATAGTTAAGGGACTATGACGCAGCTTTAAATAAAATCGAACCGATCTGATGAAGAAGCCGGAAGGTAGGCATCGGAACTCAGTAATAAAACGATGTATCCTAGCCGTGTTTGGGCTTATTGGAATTGTCACGAGGTGTACTCTGGCTATAAATGATTTAATGCTTACTATATGCCGCTTCAAATTGCGCTAGGTACTTGAGTTGTATGTTATGTGTGTGGGGTAGGCCACCACTAAAAAGTGAAAAAAAAAAACCACCCGACTCCCAAAAAAACACTACAAAGTGAAAAATAACTTTAATTTCGGAAGTCGGTGGCAAAAAAAATACGAAAGTAAATAAAAAGCCAAAGACACCGACTTCCGAAATTAAAGTTATTTTTCACTTTGTAGTGTTTTTTTGGGAGTCGGTTGTTTTTTTTTTTGTAAAAAGTTTTGACATTAAAGATACTTCAATTTTATTTATTTGTATAGATACAGAGTTAATTGGTGATAATATGTCGGCAATCCATAATCAGGATGAATTGCCGACATACTATAGTACCAATAACTGTATATGTATGTAGTCGGCTGCATCAATTGGGTACCCCTCAAAAGACATGTGGGTTCAAATCCGCGATAGTCCGAAGTTGGTTTTAGTATTTAGCAAAAACATTTTGTTATAATTAATGTATTGTTTTTGTGAATAAATAAGTTTATGTTAGTATTTATTTTTACTTAAGTCTGTTTTTATTATTGTCTTTTTCAATAAAACTTTAATACTTCTAATATTGCGTATAACGACAAGCAATAATAGGGTTGACATTTACGAAGAGTTATTCAACGTCTAAATAGACCAGAGGTTTCAAGACCGCTTGCCGTGCATGAGGTTGGAGATTCAAATCTTAAACACGAATTGTTTTTTGTCATGCATTATATATTTTTTATAATATAAAGTATTTTGCTATTATAAGTAAGTATTTTTTTTGAATTTTTGAATTGTATTTATTTATTTTGTTTTTTTTTTATTTATTTTAATTTTATTTTAGTAATATTTCTAAAGAATTTAAAAATCAAGAAAAATAAAATAGTTTAATAATCATTTAATAATATTTTTTATTGATATTATGTAACAAAACTACAAAATTTATATTTTACAATAATTTGATTTGATAATTTACAGTTAGTTACCTTATTACCTTATTAGACATATTTTGCCAACTGAGAAAAATGGGTTCCTAGATAAATGCGAAAGGTGAAGCAAAACTAGACTCATCAGACGGTAACTTCATTATAGATTAGTAAAATGTATGCATAACTACCCTCTAATAACAAACTATTCATTCACTGCGATTTCATAGACAGAGACAGAGTTATAACGCCAAGTAGATTGATAATTCGTTGAGATATTAACTACCTAACTGGCTTAGTTAGTAAGAGCAAGCGGTAATCATTGTATAACCAATGAGTCGATGGTTCGAATCTCGTCCGGGCATTAGAAACACTTTTTGTATTATTCTTAAGGATGTATTGTTTGAATTGCAAAGTTGTAGCAAAGTTACTTTTAATACAACTGGGGTACCCAATTGATGCAGCCCACTGTACATTTTTGCTGGTAATACACCAAATTTGATAAATTGCATTAGTTTGACGTCATTGCCTGAATTACTGAGTGGTATTGGGTAGGTTTGTTTTGACATTATTGGGTCCAATTGTAAACTTAAATTATTCCCAAAATTTGGCTCCATGATAAACGATGAACGTGTGACGTGATGTGGACATTTTGTCTCCAGCCAACAGAGGCGCCCGTGCGGGTGCCGGCCGGCAAGGGCCTCCCGCTGAGCGGCTACGACAAATTGCAGAGATCACTGAGGTACTACTATACGCATTCCGTGAACTCCCAGTACCCGATGCTGCTCCATCAGTACCTGTATGGGGTGAGTTAGCACTCGAAACACCTGCTTCGATTCCTAGGACTGTTTCAGGCTGTTGTACACCACTCGGGTTCGAAGCAAACTCGAGTCTAGTGCCTGTGTTTGGCACCCCTATACCGCGACCCAAACACTGATGCTTGAAAAGGTGCAGAAAACCTTTCTAAGATGCCTCTTCCAAAGGTTATATAATTTCTTTCCCTATATGTACGCACGGCTACAGATCAAGCTATACATTTCCAGTATAAGCTGATCTCGTATTGTATAGGATTTCCTTGCAGTGAGAGGTCAGTGTAAACTGAAAATTATAGATTGATGTAGCCGTGTGTACCCTTCCAACTATCTTTTGAGGATGTTGGCCTTTAACTCGTTGGAGGTGAGAAGAGGCCTCGATCAGCACGCGGTAGCCTGTAAAACCTTAAGGCGATGTATAGACTGCCCGGGGATCCATCCGTCTGTCGACTATTTATGCCCGACAAATACATCGGACACCGTCCGAGCCGCCGGCATAATCTTTTTGCGCAAACGTCGGCCAAAACTGTCGCCAGAGCTGAATCCCCCGTGTGTCGTACTTTGAAGATGCTCAACGCCTTTCTGACTGCCAACCCTGAATGTGATTGTGGATGAATGGAGTAAAATTTTGCGTAGGTATATGTCTGGTCCCCACCACGACAATCCCTTTCCCACCCTCAAAAAAAAAAAAAAAAAAAAAAGGTATATGTCTGGTGTTCTGTGAGAGAAAGTATGCAAGGGAGTCTACTGTGGGCTTAGTGCAAGTTTTTATACTTAGGGCGGGTTGTTTCACGTCCACTTAACGCACGAGTATACGTCAAAAATGGCGCTAACTATCGTCAAACCAAAAAAAGCGTTGTTTCACAGACAATTGGTTTTTTTGCAGTGTGTTTCGCTTTGTATTTAACGAACGTTAAAATCTTACGTTCGTCATTATTTGACGGTACGTATGTTACGTTAACCAACTGTTTGAAACAACCGGCCCTTACTCGATCACGTTAACGTAAACGTCAGTTTGTACTGAAAATGAATAAGCGCCGCCTGGTGACTATAGTGGGAAACACAATTATTCCATACGAATTGACATAAGGTAACGATATCGTAAACGCGATCGAGTCAGTGTAAAAACTCGCATTAAGCCCTCTGTTCCATGTTAGTTTTTAATTAAATCATCTATGTTAAATTATTCTATGTCAATTCATGTAATTGGTGTTGTACCGTTTTAATTAACTATAAATAAATTAAAAAAAATAACATTACAACAATACGCCGATAATCTCCGAGGGTTAGGTGGAGGTGGGAATGATATGTTTAAGTCCAATATAATTGTAATAGGGGCTAGCTTATTGCCATCGACTGCATCAACCGGGCACAAAACCCGGGCTGCTACTGATAAATTCCTGATGGAAAACCCCATGAACACTTAGCTCGACCTGGGAATCGAGCCCAACACCTCCTGCTCAGCAGTAGCGCGTGTGACTACTAGACCAACGAAGCAGTGGTTTTTACTAATTTTCAGGGTTCCGTACTTCAAAAGGAAAAACCTTTATAGCATCACTTCGTTGTCCGTCTGTCCGTCGGTCTGTCTGCATGTATGTCTGTCTGTCTGTTTGTCTGTCTGTCAGTCTGTCAAGACCCTGTTTCACATGAACGCGTAGAAGTATCAAGTTGAAATTAATATCAAATAACTACGTCTTTGAGCCCTTAGAGTTCTAAAAACATCAAGCTTCTATAAAAAAAATACGGCCATTTATGCGACATATTTTGATACTCACAAGTAAGTCAAAACCTAATAGGGTACTTCCGTTGACCTAGAATCATGTTTGGCAAGAAGCAAAATATAATTATATTTTTAGGGTTCCTTACCTCAAAAGGAAAAAACGGTACCCTTATAGGATCACTCGTGTGTCTGTCTGTCCGTCCGTCTGTCACAGCCAATTTGCTCTGAATCTAATTAACCGATAAAGTTGAAAGGTACACATCGATTTCTGTGACCCAAATAACGGTTAAAGTAAATAAATGAATTTTTAATATTGGGGTCACTTTTTAGGGGGCAAATAAGAAAATTAAAAAAAAAAAGTTTTGCAAACTGTACCGTGTGACAAAATCAAATGAAAGGGCTTACTATAGGGATCTCAAAAAGATTTTTTTTTATAATTTTAAAATAAATCGTTTTAAAGTTATTTAAGAAAATAGACGAAAATTGACCATTTTTTTTTTCAAAAGTTTAGTAGCTTCAGAGATAAGGCCCCCCCGCCTATCTCCGAAACTACTAAACTTTTGAAAAAAAAATACAGAAAATAGTTCTATTTCTGTAGATTACAGGAAAACCTATAAGAAGTTTGTGGTCTTAAAATAACATGGTAAATCTCTCAATATTGTGAGTACAAACTTACATTTACAGTTGGAATGTATGGGAGAACATGTTTTTCAACTATAATGTAAGTTTGTTTTTGGAATAATTTCATCCGAACTACGGAACCCTTCATTGTGCGTAGTCCGACACGCACTTGGCCGGTTTTTTTTTTGCGATTACAATGTTAAGTTTGTTTTTGGGATAAATTATTTTCAACTACGGAACCCTTCATTGTGCGTGGTCCGACACGCACTTGGCCGGTTTTTTTATTTAAAGTTGAAGGACATTTCTAACCAAAAAAAATTAAAGTGCACGCAGAAAGAAAAAATACTCATATTAATTTTACGGGAAATAACGTCCTGAACTTAAAAAAAAATGTTTTCCTATTGTGTCGTGATTCGTGACGGCAAAATCGTATCGATCCGTGTTGGGATTAGGTGCACAATGTCACATTCGCAAAATGACATACTGACGCAAAATGACACATTCGCAAATTGTCTTTTCTCAAAATGCCACAGTAGCAAAATGCCACACTATCAAAATGACACATTCTCAAAATTTTCGTTTTGCAGATTAAGACAATTTGAGAATGTGATATTTTGCGAAATTACAATAGGTACCTATGTCGTTTTGCGAATGTGGCATTGTGCGCCTAATCCACGTGTTGTGCTACGGTAAAATATGAAAGTGCCCAATGGCGTTCAAGGGTTCAATCATTGCCTCAAAGTGATTAGTGCATTATATGTATATTTTGGTTGTTCTAGGACACAGGTATCCTCAACATGTTATAAGTATAGGTATCTACTATTGTTCTTATTTGTCTGTCAGCAATTATGTCTGGAGCATAACGTAAGGAGCAACATTAATAAGTTCCGCGGGTACGAATGGTCCATTGGCTCGTCAGAATATAAAGCCAAGCTGGAGGAGACCACCAAGATGGAACCCGAGCAGCTGCGGACCTTGTGCCAGATGCTTTATCTAGACAAAAAA
The DNA here is from genome assembly GCA_905163495.3 of Cosmia trapezina. Taxonomy (NCBI): domain Eukaryota; kingdom Metazoa; phylum Arthropoda; class Insecta; order Lepidoptera; family Noctuidae; genus Cosmia; species Cosmia trapezina. The sequence continues at coordinate 12,156,641 of LR991040.1, read as the reverse complement.
GGTGAGAAAAAAGATCCATTATATTATCATGCCTGTATTTCCCGAATGGAGTTGATTGAGGCGTTTAGACCAGCCCTCAAGAGGCCGCCTCAAATGCGCAAACGCTCGGTCGTGGTAGGTTTGACGGCCGTGGCATTTCCACATACTTTATGCGTCCGACCGTTAGGCCGTGTCCTATTATAAGCCGGGACCATACAATCCCGGTTAAGAGTTGTCTTTCGAAGGGGTAAGCCGTTTTTGAGGTTACCTTATCATGTGTAACTCTTGAATGGGTTTTAGGCTTGAAACCCAGTAAAAGGGCGTGCACTTTAAAATGGATATGGACCCACTAAATGGGTTCTGCACTTGAAACCCAGTGAAAGGGTTACCCCTTCATTACAATAACCTATATAATATACTTAAGGGTTTTGTTCAGGTTACCATATAAGCTATTTGCAACGTAAGTCTTGTATACACATCATCGAGAGATCATATTACATTGCTCCGAGTCGGAATGTTACTTAAGCTCAGCTTAAGCTTAATCAGGGACCATTTTAGTTACCCATTGAAAGATTGATTTTTGATAGGGTTTTTCTAAGCATTTAAGCAAAAACCCATAAGATGTGATGTGGGTAACCCTTGAACGAGATTCACTTCAACTCTCTTGATAACTATAACAGCTTAAGAGAGTTGAAGTGAATCTCATTCAAAAGGGTTACCCACATCACATCTTATGGGTTTTTGCTTAAATGCTTAGAAAAACCCTATCAAAAATCAATCTTTCAATGGGTAACTAAAATGGTCCCTGATTATAAGCGCGCGAAAACGCGATCGTCGCCATCATTTGTTCGGAAAACCCGATCGCGCCTTCCGTCGGCGCTACGACGACTTAACGCGACAGTCGCGTTTTGCCGCAAACATCGCTTGTATTAGGACACGGGGTTAGCCTTGTGAGGCTCCCTCCCGCACTGTGTGGCCTGGCTCTCAGGTTTATTTATTTTTTTACATTTTCAATTAACGTTTGTCCGGTCCAGGTTCAGTATCGGAGCTGTCGGCTCGTCTGGTGGGCTTCCTGCAGAAGCCGGACTTCGACCATCGTCTCGAAGGTTTTTAAATTTTACTTCCTGCGTTTTAAACTTTTAGACAATATTAGGCAGACGGTTGTTGAACATACGAAAATAGCGCAACCATGAGGCTGTCTGCTAAGTACATGTTTAGCCAATAACAAGATCCAGGCAACACGGATTTTTTTGTGACTTTTTTTATTAATTTTTATTCGAAATTCGTCGTTGCTCAATCTTCAAACGTCAATAATTTTATTTAAAAGTAACAAAACTGGCAATTTTTTTTTTAAATTTTCGTCTAGAATCATTTCTTGTAGCATCTGATAAAATTCGTACCTACACACATCAACACCGTCTAGGGATATTACGGATTTTTTCAATTTACTAAAAATATGTTATAAATAACATACAACATGTATATATTTTTTAACCGACTTCTAAAAAAGGAGGAGGTTCTCAATTCGGATGTTTGTATTTTTTTTTTTTTATGTTTGTTCGCGCATAACTCCGTCGCTTGCCAGCCGATTTGAAAAATTATTTTTTTGTTGGAAAGGGTATACTTCCCAAATGGTCCCATTTTTGTCAAAATTCAGTTCTGATGATGGGATCCTGGAGAAATCGAAGGAACTCTTCAAATATTATAGGCACACCTATAGCGATTTGGGTATTTTTTATAGTAGCTCGTGCATTTGCTCTCGGAAAGCACCACTTGGTGAAGTGGAACTGATGATGAAGACCACAGATGGCTACCGGAACTACTCAATGATAAATATTTCACGGGTTGCGATTCGATTACTTTAATATGATTGCTAAGCAATTTCCGCTCGTCACACAATGCGTGTGGTGAGTGGTTGTTGAGGAGTTCCCCTGGTTCTTACCAGCAGAACTCCTCAACAATTAACGTCCCAGCATCGGGAAAAGCAATATTTTGTAACATGTGATGAGCAATTGACATTAGACTATAACTCTTGAATGGGTTTTAGGCTTGAAACCCAGTAAAAGGGCGTGCACTTTAAAATGGATATGGACCCACTAAATGGGTTCTGCACTTGAAACCCAGTGAAAGGGTTACCCCTTCATTACAATAACCTATACATATAATATACTTAAGGGTTTTGTTCAGGTTACCATATAAGCTATTTGCAACGTAAGTCTTGTATACACATCATCGAGAGATCATATTACATTGCTCCGAGTCGGAATGTTACTTAAGGCTGCAGTCTTGCAAAATTCACTCGCGGCGAATTATTTGCGCAACTTTGTATTTTTTTTTAAACAAAAGTAATGAAATAAAATGAAATATTATTATAATACGTGAATAACCATTATATAAGTAATAGCTGGTAATTTTTTTTAAGTTCATCTGGGTGGATTATGTTAGGTAAATCAAGCGTTAAATACAGCTCTTTCGAGCCAGCAACGATTCGAGTTATGTTTGTGCACTTGCATTGGGCAATACAAATTTTATTTAGAAAATCTGTTCAGCGCATAATTGTTTCCATATTCTTGTCTTCAAAATGCGCTGATTACTTTTTTCTAATTACCTTTCATTTTCTTAATTCAGATGTCACAATGTCATCGAAATTCTCTGTTTTTAGCTTTTAATAAACGGTTTGTTTCATAATAACAATACATCGTATGCATGTAAAAGTTAGTTAATTTAATGCCAAGAGTTCAATAAAGCAAGTACTAAAAAAAATTGCACCTAAATCACCTTACTCTAACAATAATAATAATCTCAAAATACCTCCAAAACAGAGTTTACGAACAAGAATTGCGAGTGAAATTTCTTAGTGGGTCGGAGCGTTTTGGAGGTCTTTTGAGATTATTATTATTGTTAGACTAAGGTGATTTAGATGCAATTTTTTTTAGTATTTGCTTTATTGAACTCTTGGCATTAAACCAACCAAATCTTACATGCGTACGATGCTTTGTTATTATGAAACAAACCGTTTATTAAGAGATAAAAACAGAGAATTTCGATGACATTGTGACATCCGAATTAAGAAAATGAAAGATAATTAGAAAAAAGTAATCAGCGCATTTTGAAGACAAGAATATGGAAACAATTATGCGCTGAACAGATTTTCTAAATAAAATTTGTATTGCCCAATGCAAGTGCACAAACATAACTCGAATCGTTGTTGGCGCGAAAGAGCTGTATTTAACGCTTGATTTACCTAACATAATCCACCCAGATGAACCTAAAAAAAATAACCAGCTATTACTTATATTATGGTTATTCACGTTCAATAATAATATTTCATGTTATTTCATTACTTTTGTTTTAAAAAAAACACAAAGTTGCGCAAATAATTCGCCGCGAGTGAATTTTGCAAGACTGCAGCCTTAAGCTCAGCTTAAGCTTAATCAGGGACCATTTTAGTTACCCATTGAAAGATTGATTTTTGATAGGGTTTTTCTAAGCATTTAAGCAAAAACCCATAAGATGTGATGTGGGTAACCCTTGAACGAGATTCACTTCAACTCTCTTGATAACTATAACAGCTTAAGAGAGTTGAAGTGAATCTCATTCAAAAGGGTTACCCACATCACATCTTATGGGTTTTTGCTTAAATGCTTAGAAAAACCCTATCAAAAATCAATCTTTCAATGGGTAACTAAAATGGTCCCTGATTATAAGCGCGCGAAAACGCGATCGTCGCCATCATTTGTTCGGAAAACCCGATCGCGCCTTCCGTCGGCGCTACGACGACTTAACGCGACAGTCGCGTTTTGCCGCAAACATCGCTTGTATTAGGACACGGGGTTAGCCTTGTGAGGCTCCCTCCCGCACTGTGTGGCCTGGCTCTCAGGTTTATTTATTTTTTTACATTTTCAATTAACGTTTGTCCGGTCCAGGTTCAGTATCGGAGCTGTCGGCTCGTCTGGTGGGCTTCCTGCAGAAGCCGGACTTTGACCATCGTCTCGAAGGTTTTTAAATTTTACTTCCTGCGTTTTAAACTTTTAGACAATATTAGGCAGACGGTTGTTGAACATACGAAAATAGCGCAACCATGAGGCTGTCTGCTAAGTACATGTTTAGCCAATAACAAGATCCAGGCAACACGGATTTTTTTGTGACTTTTTTTATTAATTTTTATTCGAAATTCGTCGTTGCTCAATCTTCAAACGTCAATAATTTTATTTAAAAGTAACAAAACTGGCAATTTTTTTTTTAAATTTTCGTCTAGAATCATTTCTTGTAGCATCTGATAAAATTCGTACCTACACACATCAACACCGTCTAGGGATATTACGGATTTTTTCAATTTACTAAAAATATGTTATAAATAACATACAACATGTATATATTTTTTAACCGACTTCTAAAAAAGGAGGAGGTTCTCAATTCGGATGTTTGTATTTTTTTTTTTTTATGTTTGTTCGCGCATAACTCCGTCGCTTGCCAGCCGATTTGAAAAATTATTTTTTTGTTGGAAAGGGTATACTTCCCAAATGGTCCCATTTTTGTCAAAATTCAGTTCTGATGATGGGATCCTGGAGAAATCGAAGGAACTCTTCAAATATTATAGGCACACCTATAGCGATTTGGGTATTTTTTATAGTAGCTCGTGCATTTGCTCTCGGAAAGCACCACTTGGTGAAGTGGAACTGATGATGAAGACCACAGATGGCTACCGGAACTACTCAATGATAAATATTTCACGGGTTGCGATTCGATTACTTTAATATGATTGCTAAGCAATTTCCGCTCGTCACACAATGCGTGTGGTGAGTGGTTGTTGAGGAGTTCCCCTGGTTCTTACCAGCAGAACTCCTCAACAATTAACGTCCCAGCATCGGGAAAAGCAATATTTTGTAACATGTGATGAGCAATTGACATTAGACTATAACTCTTGAATGGGTTTTAGGCTTGAAACCCAGTAAAAGGGCGTGCACTTTAAAATGGATATGGACCCACTAAATGGGTTCTGCACTTGAAACCCAGTGAAAGGGTTACCCCTTCATTACAATAACCTATACATATAATATACTTAAGGGTTTTGTTCAGGTTACCATATAAGCTATTTGCAACGTAAGTCTTGTATACACATCATCGAGAGATCATATTACATTGCTCCGAGTCGGAATGTTACTTAAGGCTGCAGTCTTGCAAAATTCACTCGCGGCGAATTATTTGCGCAACTTTGTATTTTTTTTTAAACAAAAGTAATGAAATAAAATGAAATATTATTATAATACGTGAATAACCATTATATAAGTAATAGCTGGTAATTTTTTTTAAGTTCATCTGGGTGGATTATGTTAGGTAAATCAAGCGTTAAATACAGCTCTTTCGAGCCAGCAACGATTCGAGTTATGTTTGTGCACTTGCATTGGGCAATACAAATTTTATTTAGAAAATCTGTTCAGCGCATAATTGTTTCCATATTCTTGTCTTCAAAATGCGCTGATTACTTTTTTCTAATTACCTTTCATTTTCTTAATTCAGATGTCACAATGTCATCGAAATTCTCTGTTTTTAGCTTTTAATAAACGGTTTGTTTCATAATAACAATACATCGTATGCATGTAAAAGTTAGTTAATTTAATGCCAAGAGTTCAATAAAGCAAGTACTAAAAAAAATTGCACCTAAATCACCTTACTCTAACAATAATAATAATCTCAAAATACCTCCAAAACAGAGTTTACGAACAAGAATTGCGAGTGAAATTTCTTAGTGGGTCGGAGCGTTTTGGAGGTCTTTTGAGATTATTATTATTGTTAGACTAAGGTGATTTAGATGCAATTTTTTTTAGTATTTGCTTTATTGAACTCTTGGCATTAAACCAACCAAATCTTACATGCGTACGATGCTTTGTTATTATGAAACAAACCGTTTATTAAGAGATAAAAACAGAGAATTTCGATGACATTGTGACATCCGAATTAAGAAAATGAAAGATAATTAGAAAAAAGTAATCAGCGCATTTTGAAGACAAGAATATGGAAACAATTATGCGCTGAACAGATTTTCTAAATAAAATTTGTATTGCCCAATGCAAGTGCACAAACATAACTCGAATCGTTGTTGGCGCGAAAGAGCTGTATTTAACGCTTGATTTACCTAACATAATCCACCCAGATGAACCTAAAAAAAATAACCAGCTATTACTTATATTATGGTTATTCACGTTCAATAATAATATTTCATGTTATTTCATTACTTTTGTTTTAAAAAAAACACAAAGTTGCGCAAATAATTCGCCGCGAGTGAATTTTGCAAGACTGCAGCCTTAAGCTCAGCTTAAGCTTAATCAGGGACCATTTTAGTTACCCATTGAAAGATTGATTTTTGATAGGGTTTTTCTAAGCATTTAAGCAAAAACCCATAAGATGTGATGTGGGTAACCCTTGAACGAGATTCACTTCAACTCTCTTGATAACTATAACAGCTTAAGAGAGTTGAAGTGAATCTCATTCAAAAGGGTTACCCACATCACATCTTATGGGTTTTTGCTTAAATGCTTAGAAAAACCCTATCAAAAATCAATCTTTCAATGGGTAACTAAAATGGTCCCTGATTATAAGCGCGCGAAAACGCGATCGTCGCCATCATTTGTTCGGAAAACCCGATCGCGCCTTCCGTCGGCGCTACGACGACTTAACGCGACAGTCGCGTTTTGCCGCAAACATCGCTTGTATTAGGACACGGGGTTAGCCTTGTGAGGCTCCCTCCCGCACTGTGTGGCCTGGCTCTCAGGTTTATTTATTTTTTTACATTTTCAATTAACGTTTGTCCGGTCCAGGTTCAGTATCGGAGCTGTCGGCTCGTCTGGTGGGCTTCCTGCAGAAGCCGGACTTCGACCATCGTCTCGAAGGTTTTTAAATTTTACTTCCTGCGTTTTAAACTTTTAGACAATATTAGGCAGACGGTTGTTGAACATACGAAAATAGCGCAACCATGAGGCTGTCTGCTAAGTACATGTTTAGCCAATAACAAGATCCAGGCAACACGGATTTTTTTGTGACTTTTTTTATTAATTTTTATTCGAAATTCGTCGTTGCTCAATCTTCAAACGTCAATAATTTTATTTAAAAGTAACAAAACTGGCAATTTTTTTTTTAAATTTTCGTCTAGAATCATTTCTTGTAGCATCTGATAAAATTCGTACCTACACACATCAACACCGTCTAGGGATATTACGGATTTTTTCAATTTACTAAAAATATGTTATAAATAACATACAACATGTATATATTTTTTAACCGACTTCTAAAAAAGGAGGAGGTTCTCAATTCGGATGTTTGTATTTTTTTTTTTTTTTATGTTTGTTCGCGCATAACTCCGTCGCTTGCCAGCCGATTTGAAAAATTATTTTTTTGTTGGAAAGGGTATACTTCCCAAATGGTCCCATTTTTGTCAAAATTCAGTTCTGATGATGGGATCCTGGAGAAATCGAAGGAACTCTTCAAATATTATAGGCACACCTATAGCGATTTGGGTATTTTTTATAGTAGCTCGTGCATTTGCTCTCGGAAAGCACCACTTGGTGAAGTGGAACTGATGATGAAGACCACAGATGGCTACCGGAACTACTCAATGATAAATATTTCACGGGTTGCGATTCGATTACTTTAATATGATTGCTAAGCAATTTCCGCTCGTCACACAATGCGTGTGGTGAGTGGTTGTTGAGGAGTTCCCCTGGTTCTTACCAGCAGAACTCCTCAACAATTAACGTCCCAGCATCGGGAAAAGCAATATTTTGTAACATGTGATGAGCAATTGACATTAGACTATTGTAACTTATACAAATTATAAACAGACCCACTAAAAAGCGAGAAATAAAAACTTTTTAACAAAAAAAAAAAACCGACTTCCAAAAATCACTACAAAGTGAAAAATAACTTTGATTTTGGAAGTCGGTGGCAAAAAAAAGAAAGTAAATAAAAAACGAGACACCGACTTCCGAAATCAAAGTTATTTTTCACTTTGTAGTGATTTTTGGAAGTCGGATTTTTTTTTTGTTAAAAATTTTTTTGTAAAGCCCATTTATCAGACTAGAATTCAGAATAAAACAATTTTTGTCTTTTTTGCGTAACTAAAATTTTATTTAAATAAAGACGAAAAGTGAAGTAATGGTAAAACTAACCATGAATGTGTTTTTCAAGAAAAAGTGAAAAATAAAGCGAAATTATTTTGTTTTTTTGCAATAGTGCGAATAATCAGTAGTCAGCAAAACCAACCATGATGTTAACAACAGTCCTGCAACGGTTTTTCATGCTTTGAATCAAGTTACCTAAGTCTTGCTACGGGATATTGCCCCAGGTCCTACTAAAATACCAAAATAGTTGCTCTTCAGTTGCAATGTTTGCAGGAAAAATTTTTCAAACCCCTTCTTTGGAGCATGTCCCACGCGTGCTCTATGGGGTTTAGGTCTGGTGATTGCGCGGCCAGTCTAAGACCGATACGTCGTTCTCTTGCAGCCAGCTGGTCACCACTCGCGCTGTGTGCGGACGGGCGTTGTCGTGCATGAGCGTGAATTCTTGGCCCATTTGTAGTCTATGAGGGTAGACTATTGGTACTAGCACCTGGTTACGGTATTTTTCAGCGGTTATGGTGTTTCTGGTCTTTGGATCAGAAACACCATAACCGCTGAAAAGCCGAGGTCTGTTCTTCCACCAACACGAATTCCCGACCAAACCCTAATTGTCCCGCCGTGGTATGGATGGACTTCCTGAGGGTGTTGCAGACGGATCTCGCGACCAGGAACTCGCCATACGCGTACTCTTCGCAAATCGGCATAGAAACCGAATCGGGACTCATCGCTAAACAGCACTACAGAACACTGGTTATCTTCCCAGAGCAACTAACGAACTAACTGCATGGGCGTATCATTTGGTTGTCTTCTCGCGGCTACTTGCAAAAATCGGTCTTGTCGTTGGGTGGTTATGCGCTTACCGCCTGAATATCTTTCAGCAACTTCACCAGTAGCACGATAACGTGACCTTGCTATCAAGTTTCGTTCTGTTCCAATCTCCTCGGCAATACTCCGTTGAGTAGCCCCAGCTTGGAGCATGCCTACTGCCCGTAACATGTCTTCTCACGTTAAATGGCGCCGTTGCATGATGCATACAGTGGCATGAATTCGAAATTAACTGCTAACTTGTTTTAAAACTTTAATTTGACACCAAAAACTATGGTAGGTAAATTGAAACCATCGAACTTCGCTAAAGTTATGCCGCGCAAATCTTTTGTTTTTAATTTATTCTCTCTATTAAATCCAAAAGATAGTGGGCAAATGTGGTCCAAGCGTTGCCAAGGATGAATCATATACCAAATGAAAGGGTACAATGTACTGTTCAAACATGCAGAAGGGCATCAAAATCTGTCCGAGAGATTTCGAAAAATGATAAGCTGATTTTTGTCTTAGAAGTTATTACTGATTTTTATTATTTTGATTCACTGTCAATGTCTTTGACATATCTCGGGACCCTGGGGTCCCAGACCTTTGGAAGGCGTACGAGGGGCCGAAGTCAACTGTACTGTGCGCTGCGTACTGTGCGCTCGGCCCCTGGCCGGAGGCTTGAAGTTCGCTTAAAGCGTCCACAGGATAATACGGTCAAGTAGTCTCGACCTCAATAGTCAACTACGAGACGCCATACACAAAAAAAAAAAAATGTGCGTTTGGCTCTTTTGTTCGTCAGATCAGATTTTTAGGGTTATTTAGTTATACTAGGGCATGTGGGGTATCATATGAAAGAGCGCTGTTTGCACATTCTCAAACAGTTTTTTTTTCTTTTTTTTAGGCAGTATAGTTTTCGATTTTTGATGAACAATGTTTAAAAAAATACCGTTCCCCTTTATCTCCGAAGTTTGCATAGAAAAAATCTGAAATTATTCTATGTTATAGAAGTTTATGTATAGATTACAGGGAAAATAAAACGATGTCTCTAAATAGCACAGTTTTTCAGAAATAAGAAAAATTACATCAAGACCCAGTTATCGAAAATAGAAATATCTGGGATCGATCCATCATCACTGACAGGACTATTGTTGCCAATAAACCTGATATAGTGGTGGTGGATCGAATAGAACGGCACGCAATGATTATTGACATAACAGTCCTTTAAGACGGGAACCTCATGACAGCCGAGAAAGATAAACAAATCAAGTATCTTGACTTGGATCGCGAGGTTGTCGACATGTGGGATGTGGACTCTGCAATAATTGTGCCGATAGTCGTATCAGCCAATGGCTTAATTGCCAAGAGCCTCGACCAATACCTAATGAGGCTTTCGTTGGGCAGCTGGATTAAGGGCCTGATTCAGAGAGCGGTACGTAAGGACACGGCGTGCACTGTTAGGAGGTTCCCCTCTTTGGAGCTCTGACTGTCGGTAGCTTGGACCATGTTCCCAATACCGGTGGGCTACTATTTTTTATATTTTTATACATACGTAATACCTACCTATAACAAATAATATACCGACAATGTAGCAAACTATAAAATCTATCATTACTAGATGATGACGATGATGATGATGATGATGATGATGATGAAAAATGATGATTATAAGAATGAAGTAATGATTAACTATAATTAACAAGAAAAAACTATAATAATACTCGAAAATGAAGCAAAATAAAAAATGCGTAGTATCTTCTGAGGCAAAAATAAGCTATCATTTCTCGAAAATCGTTATTTATGCAACTGACGTATAATAAGGGGTATTAAAACACGAATGTGGGGTGTGGTAATAGTATCACATGAGTGTTTTAATACCTAATTATGTACAGTTGCATACAATACTTTATCTACATCCATGTTATGAATCCTCTATAAAAGGTTCTGAAATAGTTTTTTGCAATACTAATACTCGTATCGAACATGGCGGCCGGCGTCATAGTATACGACGTGAATTCGAATAAGTTCTTTTTTTAAATTACGGCGCTGTTGTAGTGAAACGCGCGTGTGTTAGATTTGGTGTAATATATAACTATAACTACTATAAGTGTATATATAGATACTACACAAATAGCAAACCTTGAATGTCAGGATGGTTATTAGTTATTTTATTTACTGTGTATTAAAGTATTATTGTTTACTGTGTTTTACTGTGTTCTATGAATATGGTTGTGTAAGGGAAGGATTTCATAATTAAAAGCACAGAAAGAAAAGACTAGATATTTATATTTCTTCAATCAAGCTTGTCAATAATTATTCATCTTTAACGAGAAAGCTATTGTCCGTTCGCAAAACTAGGTCTTCGTGGAGAAGAACGAACAAGAAACTCCACGGAAACAGTGTTTAAGTATTTTATCAACACATTTCTTATTTCTTATATTTCTATAAATTATAGTTATCTCAAACAGATAATATTCTACCTCTTGGACAATGGTCCAAGAGAACTCAGAATAATAGCAACATAATAACAATAGCTACTAAAATAACATGGTTGAATTAGACATAGTAACAATATTTAAGGTATAATATCAACTTACGTAACTTACGTGACACCTGGTAGGTAGGTCTATTTCACATCACAACGGCACTAGCACTAGCCACTTGAACGTCCACCGAGCAACCGCCTCGAGAATGTCATTACAATCCTTTTTATATCCTACTATCCCCTCTTTCCATCAAACGTCAATTGACAGTATTGTACCAATCGTTTAAAACAACCTATTATATTAAAATAGCAATATAAATTCTAAAATATATTGCTGGTACTATTAAATATTACGTAATTATTTACAGCAATAACATCTACACGATTTTTACAAGATAAGAGTCGTATATTTTATAAACACAATAACTAGTCAAATTAGATACTTCTATATTGGTCCTAAGCTTCGTAAATGTGACAGATGTCAAAACAGTTTTATCTAAAGGTGATTTTACAATGATTTTATGATTTTAATCACAACCGAATCAACTTCCGGATCCAAGGTAATGTCAATTTTACTTAATAATTAAAAATATAATGCTAAAAATTATCAAAATAATCATGAAATATAACACGTGCATTACCTACAATGTTCTTTTTTTGAAAACGAGTTGCATTATGAAATTCAGTACAACATTATAACACCCGTTTGGATGCTATTATGACACTGGCTGTTTTAATGTTGGCAATAAGCTAACTGTTTCAGGAACTTTTATAGAGGATTTATAGCATGGGTGTAGATAAAAGATTTTAAAACCGGCCAGTATTTTTTGAGTTTAAGAACTTTTTACAAAATATCCCTAGACGGTGTTGATGTGTGTAGGTATTTGATGCAGGCGATGCATGTCTAGAAAATTAATTACGAGCTCCCGTTAAAAACAAATAGCCTTTTGATTTCAATAGGCCTAAACACGTAGCAAACGGCCCCACGGATCCGCCATTTTCGTATGTTCAACCGTCTGCCTAACAATGTATAGTTATGTGTTACTAGCAGACACGCTACGATCGACACGTATCTTGCTTAATCTGCGCAGCTATACGTACTTTTCCTACAGTAAAGTTAGTTTCTCATTTACCCTCATTAACGAGGCTACTCCTATCATCAGACTCTGATTACCATCTATCCTATTAATTGAGACCATTCCAATGAGCCCAAACTTGGCCGGAGCTCGGTACCTCTGCTGTAAGTTGGTGAGGGAATTGGGTATCCTGCAAATGCCAAGTAATGCTGCAGCATCAGTTCTATGTTATTCTAATATCGCTGAAGTAACAGAATACCAAATTTCGACTGTGGAAAATGCTCACATTCATCAACTAGAAAAGAGCTGATAATCTTCAAACGGCTGAATAAATTTCTTGAATCGTAGCTAAGAACACTCGATCAAGTCACCTTTCAAACAAAACAAAAAAATCTAAATCGGTTCAGTCGTTTGGGAGCTATGATGCCACAGACAGATATATAGATAACAACACCACCCTGTTTTCTGGAGGTTAAAAAAGGAAAACCGGTAATTTAATTGATTTATGTATTTTTTTAATGTTCATAGATATCTTCCGCTCCTCTGAGGATGAATATAAAACTGACCAAGAAACAAAATTAAAGGGACCCAAACCAGCCAAAGATGGCTCAAAAGATTCAGATGTAAGTAGAGTATACACATCATTTAAACATAATTATAAACAAGCCAGTAGCAGTCTCAAAACGGTGAAGGAAAATATAGTGAGGAAGCCGGCATGTCCCATCTTATCCACCAACCCGCATTGGGCCCGCGTGGTGGATTACGGTACGCTCCCTCTCGCCGAGAGGAGGCCTGTGTCCCAGCGGTGGGAACATTATAATTAAGGCTGATTATGCTATTTTGCAATAGCAGTCATTCAGGCTGTGTTGCTCATTCTTTTGCTCATCTCGTCCGGCTTTTTACATAATTATTATAATTATTTACTATAGTCCATATTTTGTAACATACTTTACGTAATAATTATATTTTAGTGTTGAGTGGTAAATCTCAGAGAAATCATTTAATCAAGGATACAAACTAATTGTCTAGACTTGGTACTGTGAGCTGAAAACCAACGTGTTTTAGCTTAGACAGTTTCTATGTTGGTCCGAGTGGGTATTGACACATTGTCTGTTTTGAGCAGGGGTCATTCAACCCGAGCGGGTCGGAAGAAGCGGACTCGCAGACTTTGACCTTCCCTGACGCCTAAACAATCAACTCCCTTCTCCAGGGTTTTTATAGCAAAGGCTTAAATGAACTTCCATAAATATTGCAAACTACCTTTTGCCCGCGGCAACGGATTTTGATGCGGTTTTCACCATCATTTTAGAGAATTTATTCCGGAATTTTTATACAGGGTGTAAGTGTAAACCGTGACAATCTTTTAAGGGGTCATTGTACCCATCATTATGAACAACTTTTACTATGGGAGCAAACCTGAAATACCGAAAAAAAATCAGCTGTTCCCTACATTTTGACAAATTATGCGAACATAAATGTACCGAACAGCTGATTTTTTTTCTCGATTTCAGGTTTGGTCGTGTACTTGGGGTGTTCAACAAAAAGTGATATAAAGTATGACGCAATTATCTTTTATTAAATGTTATTTTATTTTTCGAAGTAGTCATCTTTCAGGTTTATTTATTTATTTATTTAACTGACCAACTTACACTAACAGTAAAATACTACACATACAAGTTATAGGTCATATATAGGTACAGATATAAACTAAAACAATATTATAACATAGATATTAGTAATATAACATACATTTATACAGATTGTATATCTTTTTTCAAAACCTAAACTTCCCTTTCTAAAAAAATCTTCTTCCTGATCCCTTAAAAAATCGTTTACGGCGACGACTAGTCTCTCATCATCTTCAAATTTGTGGCCCCTGAGATGTTCCTTTAACCGCGGAAGTAGGTAGAAATCACTAGGAGCAAGGTCCGGTGAATATGGAGGATGTTCCATCAATTCGAAGCCAGCTTCTTGAATGACAGCCATCGCAACTGGTGTTGTGCGCAGGGGCGTTATCTTGGTGAAACAAAACAATCTCTTGACTGACTATATACATACTAGTACTGCTGCTTACTTGTACACGGAGATAATTGGGCTGAGACATCGGCACATGCTGAAAAAGCACTGGCATCGGTTATGAGCTGGCTGTATAATAATCTTCTAACTGTAAATCTGAGTAAGACCGTTTTTCTGCCCTTTGCCTTGCAGACCGTTTCATTACCCTCCCCAGACTCCATTATTTTAAGAGCCCACTCTTGTTTGCAAGATACTCCAATCTCACAATGTTCTTGCCCACAATTAACAAGATCAACTACCATCAAATATCTTGGGGTACATATTGATAGCCTTTTGAACTGGAAGTCTCATATTGATAACCTCACTGCACGGGTTAGAAAACTTATATATATATTTAAAAAATTGAGGTACTCGGCTGATACTGCTACCTTAAAGACTGTTTATTACGCTCTAAGTCAATCAATACTTTCTTATTGCATCTATATATGGGGGGGGCTTCAAAGACTCACATGTTGCAAGTTGAGCGAGCGCAAAGAGCTGTCCTAAAGGTTATGACCTTCAAACCGTTTAGACATCCTACATCTTGTCTGTTCAAAGAAACTCAGGTACTTTCTGTTAGGCAGCTGTTTGTGCTTCACACAGTTATGCGTAAGCACCTGACGGTGAAGTATAATTCCCATGCCGGAGACAAACGTCGGTATTACTCGGTATGCCCTCTCTATAGTATATACTCAATGGTGCAGAACGGCACTTGCTCGTCGGCATTTCTATGGTATCGGGAGTCGACTGTATAATTTAAGTAACAAACATTGCTCCATATATCCCACTACTTTTAAAGAATTGAAAGTTAGGGTCAAAAGGTGGTTACAAGCGCAAAGCTACGAAGAAACGGAAAATCTTATAAAGTTATCATGTTAAGCATCACTTCTTTAGACACACGCTAACCTGGTACGATGGATGATCCTTCAGACTTGAATACAAAACCTTTCCTCACTCATGTGTTTAATTTTCGCACTAGCTGCGCCCTGCGGTTTCACCCGCGAAGACCGGGATTAAAGGTAGTCATGTATTAATCCAGGGTGTCAGCTACCTCCATACCAGGTTTTATCAAAATTGGTCCCGCCGTTACAAACATACACACACACACGCACACACACACACACACACATACACATACACACCCCCACACACACACATACACACCCCCACACAAATTTTCACCTTTATAATATTAGTGTGATTTTCTCTTGTACACTGCGCCACTCTTGACATCGTCGTCTGTTGCAACCAATGTAACCTTTGAATGTCATTTATGTGAGAATGCTGGTATCCATAACACAAGTTAAATCTTTCTTTGGATACCAGAGTTCATACAGACTGCTTATAACACTAGTGGTTATATAATTGTAATACGCTATTATTGTATACTCGTGGTGTTGTTTGTGTTTGATTGTTCAACCATTTTTGTTCAATAAATCTTTATTTATTTATTATTTATTTACTAGTAATTCTGAAATCAATATAATTAACACTGACATAAAGTTGATATTTGTTTATATAACTAAAAAAAAAAAATGTTTTGTAGCCGCCGCCGGTCGCTAAGGGGGGCGGCAAAGGAGTCGTGGCTAAGAACGACGCCGCTAAGGCCACGCCCGTCAAGTGGATAGCTGCCACGACACCCGGTACGTTACACTTCTGAGTGAGCTCAATGGCGCTGATCCACGCGTCATGCTCGTGAACGGTCGCCGTCAGTGAGACTGGTCCATCTCTTAGCTTATTTTATGTTTTTGTTTCTTTTTGCTTTTACTCGGACGCTTTTAACGTGCACGTCTTTTTACATTGTTCTTACATATCATTTTAAATTCAACATTAATGAAGTAAATAATATTTTGCACCAATACCATTTAAAAGAGTGTCCCTGGAGTTTTTTTGCCCGTTCTTCTCCATAGGAATGAATTATGAATGTAATACGCTTGAGAATGGGCCGATTCATTTGAAAATTCAAAAGTGCTGTACAATGCGTGCCACGAAAGATGAGACTTGACACACCACGTAGTTTGTCTTGCGCAGTAGATTATACTAATTATCTGATTCTGATTTATACAAGATTTATAAGTCTCTACAGCTGTATGAGGTCTGAGACGGGAAGGGACCGGGCGTCATCAGGGCGACGGAAAGAGCGCGGGAGGCGCGATACTGGGGGCCTACTCCCTAAGCACGAAGACCGTAGTTTCGGCCTTCGTTACGGGCGTTTGCTACTCCGTATCACCTATGGATGGATGATTGGTTCGGGGCCCGAACGAAGTATGAATGACAACATGATTTGTCAGTTGTCCCTACTCCCGATGTGTTTTTGCCCGTCCGAAAAATTTAACTTTTACACTTGTTTTGATGGATCGTAATGTCAGACGGACGGATGAACGGACGGACGGAAAGACGGGCGGACTTAGGGAGTAGGCCCCCTGCGCTCGTCAAGTCTCATCTTTCGTGGCACGCATTGGAAATTAGGTTTATGATTTTTTTGTGAAATAAGTGTTTAATTGAAATAAGTGCTTTGAGTTTGAGTTTGTCGGCACGGAGTAGTAAAAGATTATCCTGTCAGCAAAGTTGGCAGTTAGGTAACAGCGTGGGGTATGTCGGACGATTACTTGACACCGTAATTCATGGAAGCTCTTTTATAGCATTATCAGTCCAAAATCATGACCGATTTTTCACTGACGTCTCCGTTTCAGACTTTGTTAAAATATTGAATATTACTTATAAATATCATATTCTAACCTATTTTTCACGGCTATTTGCGATTTCCCTAACTGCGGGCCGACCAGCCAAGAAGGGCAAGAAGGCATATTCAGACGTGGCATCCGGCGAGGGCAGTAAGGAGGAAGACAAGAATGAGGCCAAAGATGAGGAGGAGAGAGTCGATAAGTCCGACACGCCCGCAGACAAGAAGGCCAAGCGGCCGCCCACTGTGAGTATTTATCACGCAATGAACACATCGCCATACTACACACATCTACACTGTCTAGGGATATTTCCAAGATATTTCACATATAGTAATACTAGCCGTTGCCCGCGGCTTCGCCCGCGTGGATGTCGGCTATTATCCCACGGGAACCTTCTACCCGTATGAAAAGTATCCTATGTCTTAATCCAGGTTATAAACTATCTGTATACTGTAAGGCCAAGCGGCCGCCCACTGTGAGTATTTGTCACGCAATGAACACATCTTATGCATATTAATAGTAAGAATCTGTTATTTTTAACCGACTTCAAAAAAAGGAGGAGGTTCTCAATTCGGTTGTATGTTTTTTTTTTTTTTTGTATGTTTGTTACCTCATTACTCCGTCATTTATGAACCGATTCGGAAAATTCTTTTTTTATTAGAACGGGTATACTTCCAGATTGGTCCCATTTTTATCAAAATCCAGCTCTGATGATGGTATCCATGAGGAATCGAGGGAACTCCTCAAATATTATAGGCATACATATAGCGATTTTGGTATTTTCATCAACAAATCAAGCGTTTGCATTCAGAAAGTATCATCTGGTGAAGTGGAACTGATGAAGAAGACCACAGAAAGCCACGGGAACTCCTCAACGATCATAAGTATGTCACGGGTGGCGATAAGATATCTCGATTCATAGTTAAGGGACTATGACGCAGCTTTAAATAAAATCGAACCGATCTGATGAAGAAGCCGGAAGGTAGGCATCGGAACTCAGTAATAAAATGATGTATCCTAGCCGTGTTTGGGCTTATTGGAATTGTCACGAGGTGCACTCTGGCTATAAATGATTTAATGCTTACTATATGCCGCTTCAAATTGCGCTAGGTACTTGAGTTGTATGTTATGTGTGTGGGGTAGGCCACCACTAAAAAGTGAAAAAAAAAACCACCCGACTCCCAAAAAAACACTACAAAGTGAAAAATAACTTTAATTTCGGAAGTCGGTGGCAAAAAAAATACGAAAGTAAATAAAAAGCCAAAGACACCGACTTCCGAAATTAAAGTTATTTTTCACTTTGTAGTGTTTTTTTGGGAGTCGGTTGTTTTTTTTTTTGTAAAAAGTTTTGACATTAAAGATACTTCAATTTTATTTATTTGTATAGATACAGAGTTAATTGGTGATAATATGTCGGCAATCCATAATCAGGATGAATTGCCGACATACTATAGTACCAATAACTGTATATGTATGTAGTCGGCTGCATCAATTGGGTACCCCTCAAAAGACATGTGGGTTCAAATCCGCGATAGTCCGAAGTTGGTTTTAGTATTTAGCAAAAACATTTTGTTATAATTAATGTATTGTTTTTGTGAATAAATAAGTTTATGTTAGTATTTATTTTTACTTAAGTCTGTTTTTATTATTGTCTTTTTCAATAAAACTTTAATACTTCTAATATTGCGTATAACGACAAGCAATAATAGGGTTGACATTTACGAAGAGTTATTCAACGTCTAAATAGACCAGAGGTTTCAAGACCGCTTGCCGTGCATGAGGTTGGAGATTCAAATCTTAAACACGAATTGTTTTTTGTCATGCATTATATATTTTTTATAATATAAAGTATTTTGCTATTATAAGTAAGTATTTTTTTGAATTTTTGAATTGTATTTATTTATTTTGTTTTTTTTTTATTTATTTTAATTTTATTTTAGTAATATTTCTAAAGAATTTAAAAATCAAGAAAAATAAAATAGTTTAATAATCATTTAATAATATTTTTTATTGATATTATGTAACAAAACTACAAAATTTATATTTTACAATAATTTGATTTGATAATTTACAGTTAGTTACCTTATTACCTTATTAGACATATTTTGCCAACTGAGAAAAATGGGTTCCTAGATAAATGCGAAAGGTGAAGCAAAACTAGACTCATCAGACGGTAACTTCATTATAGATTAGTAAAATGTATGCATAACTACCCTCTAATAACAAACTATTCATTCACTGCGATTTCATAGACAGAGACAGAGTTATAACGCCAAGTAGATTGATAATTCGTTGAGATATTAACTACCTAACTGGCTTAGTTAGTAAGAGCAAGCGGTAATCATTGTATAACCAATGAGTCGATGGTTCGAATCTCGTCCGGGCATTAGAAACACTTTTTGTATTATTCTTAAGGATGTATTGTTTGAATTGCAAAGTTGTAGCAAAGTTACTTTTAATACAACTGGGGTACCCAATTGATGCAGCCCACTGTACATTTTTGCTGGTAATACACCAAATTTGATAAATTGCATTAGTTTGACGTCATTGCCTGAATTACTGAGTGGTATTGGGTAGGTTTGTTTTGACATTATTGGGTCCAATTGTAAACTTAAATTATTCCCAAAATTTGGCTCCATGATAAACGATGAACGTGTGACGTGATGTGGACATTTTGTCTCCAGCCAACAGAGGCGCCCGTGCGGGTGCCGGCCGGCAAGGGCCTCCCGCTGAGCGGCTACGACAAATTGCAGAGATCACTGAGGTACTACTATGTGAACTCCCAGTACCCGATGCTGCTCCATCAGTACCTGTATGGGGTGAGTTAGCACTCGAAACACCTGCTTCGATTCCTAGGACTGTTTCAGGCTGTTGTACACCACTCGGGTTCGAAGCAAACTCGAGTCTAGTGCCTGTGTTTGGCACCCCTATACCGCGACCCAAACACTGATGCTTGAAAAGGTGCAGAAAACCTTTCTAAGATGCCTCTTCCAAAGGTTATATAATTTCTTTCCCTATATGTACGCACGGCTACAGATCAAGCTATACATTTCCAGTATAAGCTGATCTCGTATTGTATAGGATTTCCTTGCAGTGAGAGGTCAGTGTAAACTGGAAATTATAGATTGATGTAGCCGTGTGTACCCTTCCAACTATCTTTTGAGGATGTTGGCCTTTAACTCGTTGGAGGTGAGAAGAGGCCTCGATCAGCACGCGGTAGCCTGTAAAACCTTAAGGCGATGTATAGACTGCCCGGGGATCCATCCGTCTGTCGACTATTTATGCCCGACAAATACATCGGACACCGTCCGAGTCGCCGGCATA
Organism: Cosmia trapezina; assembly: GCA_905163495.3. Taxonomy (NCBI): domain Eukaryota; kingdom Metazoa; phylum Arthropoda; class Insecta; order Lepidoptera; family Noctuidae; genus Cosmia; species Cosmia trapezina. The sequence continues at coordinate 12,136,120 of LR991040.1, read as the reverse complement.
ATCTGTTTGCGCAAACGTCGGCCAAAACTGTCGCCAGAGCTGAATCCCCCGTGTGTCGTACTTTGAAGATGCTCAACGCCTTTCTGACTGCCAACCCTGAATGTGATTGTGGATGAATGGAGTAAAATTTTGCGTAGGTATATGTCTGGTCCCCACCACGACAATCCCTTTCCCACCCTCAAAAAAAAAAAAAAAAAAAAAGGTATATGTCTGGTGTTCTGTGAGAGAAAGTATGCAAGGGAGTCTACTGTGGGCTTAGTGCAAGTTTTTATACTTAGGGCGGGTTGTTTCACGTCCACTTAACGCACGAGTATACGTCAAAAATGGCGCTAACTATCGTCAAACCAAAAAAAGCGTTGTTTCACAGACAATTGGTTTTTTTGCAGTGTGTTTCGCTTTGTATTTAACGAACGTTAAAATCTTACGTTCGTCATTATTTGACGGTACGTATGTTACGTTAACCAACTGTTTGAAACAACCGGCCCTTACTCGATCACGTTAACGTAAACGTCAGTTTGTACTGAAAATGAATAAGCGCCGCCTGGTGACTATAGTGGGAAACACAATTATTCCATACGAATTGACATAAGGTAACGATATCGTAAACGCGATCGAGTCAGTGTAAAAACTCGCATTAAGCCCTCTGTTCCATGTTAGTTTTTAATTAAATCATCTATGTTAAATTGTTCTATGTCAATTCATGTAATTGGTGTTGTACCGTTTTAATTAACTATAAATAAATTTAAAAAAATAACATTACAACAATACGCCGATAATCTCCGAGGGTTAGGTGGAGGTGGGAATGATATGTTTAAGTCCAATATAATTATAATAGGGGCTAGCTTATTGCCATCGACTGCATCAACCGGGCACAAAACCCGGGCTGCTACCGATAAATTCCTGATGGAAAACCCCACCTCCTGCTCAGCAGTAGCGCGTGTGACTACTAGACCAACGAAGCAGTGGTTTTTACTAATTTTCAGGGTTCCGTACTTCAAAAGGAAAAACCTTTATAGCATCACTTCGTTGTCCGTCTGTCCGTCGGTCTGTCTGCATGTATGTCTGTCTGTCTGTTTGTCTGTCTGTCAGTCTGTCAAGACCCTGTTTCACATGAACGCGTAGAAGTATCAAGTTGAAATTAATATCAAATAACTACGTCTTTGAGCCCTTAGAGTTCTAAAAACATCAAGCTTCTATAAAAAAAATACGGCCATTTATGCGACATATTTTGATACTCACAAGTAAGTCAAAACCTAATAGGGTACTTCCGTTGACCTAGAATCATGTTTGGCAAGAAGCAAAATATAATTATATTTTTAGGGTTCCTTACCTCAAAAGGAAAAAACGGTACCCTTATAGGATCACTCGTGTGTCTGTCTGTCCGTCCGTCTGTCACAGCCAATTTGCTCTGAATCTAATTAACCGATAAAGTTGAAAGGTACACATGGATTTCTGTGACCCAAACAACGGTTAAAGTAAATAAATGAATTTTTAATATTGGGGTCACTTTTTAGGGGGCAAATAAGAAAATTAAAAAAAAAAAGTTTTGCAAACTGTACCGTGTGACAAAATCAAATGAAAGGGCTTACTATAGGGATCTCAAAAAGATTTTTTTTTATAATTTTAAAATAAATCGTTTTAAAGTTATTTAAGAAAATAGACGAAAATTGACCATTTTTTTTTTCAAAAGTTTAGTAGTTTCAGAGATAAGGCCCCCCCGCCTATCTCCGAAACTACTAAGTTTTGAAAAAAAATACAGAAAATAGTTCTATTTCTGTAGATTACAGGAAAACCTATAAGAAGTTTGTGGTCTTAAAATAACATGGTAAATCTCTCAATATTGTGAGTACAAACTTACATTTACAGTTGGAATGTATGGGAGAACATGTTTTTCAACTATAATGTAAGTTTGTTTTTGGAATAATTTCATCCGAACTACGGAACCCTTCATTGTGCGTAGTCCGACACGCACTTGGCCGGTTTTTTTTTTGCGATTACAATGTTAAGTTTGTTTTTGGGATAAATTCTTTTCAACTACGGAACCCTTCATTGTGCGTGGTCCGACACGCACTTGACCGGTTTTTTTATTTAAAGTTGAAGGACATTTCTAACCAAAAAAAATTAAAGTGCACGCAGAAAGAAAAAATACTCATATTAATTTTACGGGAAATAACGTCCTGAACTTAAAAAAAAATGTTTTCCTATTGTGTCGTGATTCGTGACGGCAAAATCGTATCGATCCGTGTTGGGATTAGGTGCACAATGTCACATTCGCAAAATGACATACTGACGCAAAATGACACATTCGCAAAATGTCTTTTCTCAATATGCCACACACACTAGTAAAATGACACATTCGCAAATTGTCTTTTCTCAAAATGCCACAGTAGCAAAATGCCACACTATCAAAATGACACATTCTCAAAATTTTCGTTTTGCAGATTAAGACAATTTGAGAATGTGATATTTTGCGAAATTACAATAGGTACCTATGTCGTTTTGCGAATGTGGCATTGTGCGCCTAATCCACGTGTTGTGCTACGGTAAAATATGAAAGTGCCCAATGGCGTTCAAGGGTTCAATCATTGCCTCAAAGTGATTAGTGCATTATATGTATAGTTTGGTTGTTCTAGGACACAGGTATCCTCAACATGTTATAAGTATAGGTATCTACTATTGTTCTTATTTGTCTGTCAGCAATTATGTCTGGAGCATAACGTAAGGAGCAACATTAATAAGTTCCGCGGGTACGAATGGTCCATTGGCTCGTCAGAATATAAAGCCAAGCTGGAGGAGACCACCAAGATGGAACCCGAGCAGCTGCGGACCTTGTGCCAGATGCTTTATCTAGACAAAAAAGGTGAGAAAAAAGATCCATTATATTATCATGCCTGTATTTCCCGAATGGAGTTGATTGAGGCGTTTAGACCAGCCCTCAAGAGGCCGCCTCAAATGCGCAAACGCTCGGTCGTGGTAGGTTTGACGGCCGTGGCATTTCCACATACTTTATGCGTCCGACCGTTAGGCCGTGTCCTATTATAAGCCGGGACCATACAATCCCGGTTTAGAGTTGTCTTTAAGGGGTAAGCCGTTTTTGAGGTTATCTTATCATATGTAACTCTTGAATGGGTTTTAGGCTTGAAACCCAGTAAAAGGGCGTGCACTTTAAAATGGATATGGACCCACTAAATGGGTTCTGCACTTGAAACCCAGTGAAAGGGTTACCCCTTCATACAATAACCTATACATATAATATACTTAAGGGTTTTGTTCAGGTTACCATATAAGCTATTTGCAACGTAAGTCTTGTATACACATCATCGAGAGATCATATTACATTGCTCCGAGTCGGAATGTTACTTAAGCTCAGCTTAAGCTTAATCAGGTACCATTTTAGTTACCCATTGAAAGATTGATTTTTGATAGGGTTTTTCTAAGCATTTAAGCGAAAACCCATAAGATGTGACGTGGGTAACCCTTTTGAACGAGATTCACTTCAACTCTCTTGATAACTATAACAGCTTAAGAGAGTTGAAGTGAATCTCATTCAAAAGGGTTACCCACATCACATCTTATGGGTTTTTGCTTAAATGCTTAGAAAAACCCTATCAAAAATCAATCTTTCAATGGGTAACTAAAATGGTCCCTGATTATAAGCGCGCGAAAACGCGATCGTCGCCATCATTTGTTCGGAAAACCCGATCGCGCCTTCCGTCGGCGCTACGACGACTTAACGCGACAGTCGCGTTTTGCCGCAAACATCGCTTGTATTAGGACACGGGGTTAGCCTTGTGAGGCTCCCTCCCGCACTGTGTGGCCTGGCTCTCAGGTTTATTTATTTTTTTACATTTTCAATTAACGTTTGTCCGGTCCAGGTTCAGTATCGGAGCTGTCGGCTCGTCTGGTGGGCTTCCTGCAGAAGCCGGACTTCGACCATCGTCTCGAAGGTTTTTAAATTTTACTTCCTGCGTTTTAAACTTTTAGACAATATTAGGCAGATGGTTGTTGAACATACGAAAATAGCGCAACCATGAGGCTGCCTGCTAAGTACATGTTTAGCCAATAACAAGATCCAGGCAACACGGATTTTTTTGTGACTTTTTTTATTAATTTTTATTCGAAATTCGTCGTTGCTCAATCTTCAAACGTCAATAATTTTATTTAAAAGTAACAAAACTGGCAATTTTTTTTTAAATTTTCGTCTAGAATCATTTCTTGTAGAATCTGATAAAATTCGTACCTACACACATCAACACCGTCTAGGGATATTACGGATTTTTTCAATTTACTAAAAATATGTTATAAATAACATACAACATGATATATTTTTTAACCGACTTCTAAAAAAGGAGGAGGTTCTCAATTCGGATGTTTGTATTTTTTTTTTTTTTATGTTTGTTCGCGCATAACTCCGTCGCTTGCCAGCCGATTTGAAAAAATATTTTTTTGTTGGAAAGGGTATACTTCCCAAATGGTCCCATTTTTGTCAAAATTCAGTTCTGATGATGGGATCCTGGAGAAATCGAAGGAACTCTTCAAATATTATAGGCACACCTATAGCGATTTGGGTATTTTTTATAGTAGCTCGTGCATTTGCTCTCGGAAAGCACCACTTGGTGAAGTGGAACTGATGATGAAGACCACAGATGGCTACCGGAACTACTCAATGATAAATATTTCACGGGTTGCGATTCGATTACTTTAATATGATTGCTAAGCAATTTCCGCTCGTCACACAATGCGTGTGGTGAGTGGTTGTTGAGGAGTTCCCCTGGTTCTTACCAGCAGAACTCCTCAACAATTAACGTCCCAGCATCGGGAAAAGCAATATTTTGTAACATGTGATGAGCAATTGACATTAGACTATTGTAACTTATACAAATTATAAACAGACCCACTAAAAAGCGAGAAATAAAAACTTTTTAACAAAAAAAAAAACCGACTTCCAAAAATCACTACAAAGTGAAAAATAACTTTGATTTTGGAAGTCGGTGGCAAAAAAAAGAAAGTAAATAAAAAACGAGACACCGACTTCCGAAATCAAAGTTATTTTTCACTTTGTAGTGATTTTTGGAAGTCGGATTTTTTTTTTGTTAAAAAATTTTTTGTAAAGCCCATTTATCAGACTAGAATTCAGAATAAAACAATTTTTGTCTTTTTTGCGTAACTAAAATTTTATTTAAATAAAGACGAAAAGTGAAGTAATGGTAAAACTAACCATGAATGTGTTTTTCAAGAAAAAGTGAAAAATAAAGCGAAATTATTTTGTTTTTTTGCAATAGTGCGAATAATCAGTAGTCAGAAAACCAACCATGATGTTAACAACAGTCCTGCAACGGTTTTTCATGCTTTGAATCAAGTTACCTAAGTCTTGCTGCGGGATATTGCCCCAGGTCCTACTAAAATACCAAAATAGTTGCTCTTCAGTTGCAATGTTTGCAGGAAACATTTTTCAAACCCCTTCTTTGGAGCATGTCCCACGCGTGCTCTATGGGGTTTAGGTCTGGTGATTGCGCGGCCAGTCTAAGACCGATACGTCGTTCTCTTGCAGCCAGCTGGTCACCACTCGCGCTGTGTGCGGACGGGCGTTGTCGTGCATGAGCGTGAATTCTTGGCCCATTTGTAGTCTATGAGGGTAGACTATTGGTACTAGCACCTGGTTACGGTATTTTTCAGCGGTTATGGTGTTTCTGGTCTTTGGATCAGAAACACCATAACCGCTGAAAAGCCGAGGTCTGTTCTTCCACCAACACGAATTCCCGACCAAACCCTAATTGTCCCGCCGTGGTATGGATGGACTTCCTGAGGGTGTTGCAGACGGATCTCGCGACCAGCAACTCGCCATACGCGTACTCTTCGCAAATCGGCATAGAAACCGAATCGGGACTCATCGCTAAACAGCACTACAGAACACTGGTTATCTTCCCAGAGCAACTAACGAACTAACTGCATGGGCGTATCATTTGGTTGTCTTCTCGCGGCTACTTGCAAAAATCGGTCTTGTCGTTGGGTGGTTATGCGCTTACCGCCTGAATATCTTTCAGCAACTTCACCAGTAGCACGATAACGTGACCTTGCTATCAAGTTTCGTTCTGTTCCAATCTCCTCGGCAATACTCCGTTGAGTAGCCCCAGCTTGGAGCATGCCTACTGCCCGTAACATGTCTTCTCACGTTAAATGGCGCCGTTGCATGATGCATACAGTGGCATGAATTCGAAATTAACTGCTAACTTGTTTTAAAACTTTAATTTGACACCAAAAACTATGGTAGGTAAATTGAAACCATCGAACTTCGCTAAAGTTATGCCGCGCAAATCTTTTGTTTTTAATTTATTCTCTCTATTAAATCCAAAAGATAGTGGGCAAATGTGGTCCAAGCGTTGCCAAGGATGAATCATATACCAAATGAAAGGGTACAATGTACTGTTCAAACATGCAGAAGGGCATCAAAATCTGTCCGAGAGATTTCGAAAAATGATAAGCTGATTTTTGTCTTAGAAGTTATTACTGATTTTTATTATTTTGATTCACTGTCAATGTCTTTGACATATCTCGGGACCCTGGGGTCCCAGACCTTTGGAAGGCGTACGAGGGGCCGAAGTCAACTGTACTGTGCGCTGCGTACTGTGCGCTCGGCCCCTGGCCGGAGGCTTGAAGTTCGCTTAAAGCGTCCACAGGATAATACGGTCAAGTAGTCTCGACCTCAATAGTTAACTACGAGACGCCATACACAAAAAAAAAAAATGTGCGCTCGGCTCTTTTGTTCGTCAGATCAGATTTTTAGGGTTATTTAGTTATACTAGGGCATGTGGGGTATCATATGAAAGAGCGCTGTTTGCACATTCTCAAACAGTTTTTTTTTCTTTTTTTTAGGCAGTATAGTTTTCGATTTTTGATGAAAAATGTTTAAAAAAATACCGTTCCCCTTTATCTCCGAAGTTTGCATAGAAAAAATCTGAAATTATTCTATGTGATAGAAGTTTATGTATAGATTACAGGGAAAATAAAACGATGTCTCTAAATAGCACAGTTTTTCAGAAATAAGAAAAATTACATCAAGACCCAGTTATCGAAAATAGAAATATCTGGGATCGATCCATCATCACTGACAGGACTATTGTTGCCAATAAACCTGATATAGTGGTGGTGGATCGAATAGAACGGCACGCAATGATTATTGACATAACAGTCCTTTAAGACGGGAACCTCATGACAGCCGAGAAAGATAAACAAATCAAGTATCTTGACTTGGATCGCGAGGTTGTCGACATGTGGGATGTGGACTCTGCAATAATTGTGCCGATAGTCGTATCAGCCAATGGCTTAATTGCCAAGAGCCTCGACCAATACCTAATGAGGCTTTCGTTGGGCAGCTGGATTAAGGGCCTGATTCAGAGAGCGGTACGTAAGGACACGGCGTGCACTGTTAGGAGGTTCCCCTCTTTGGAGCTCTGACTGTCGGTAGCTTGGACCATGTTCCCAATACCGGTGGGCTACTATTTTTTATATTTTTATACATACGTAATACCTACCTATAACAAATAATATACCGACAATGTAGCAAACTATAAAATCTATCATTACTAGATGATGACGATGATGATGATGATGATGATGATGATGAAAAATGATGATTATAAGAATGAAGTAATGATTAACTATAATTAACAAGAAAAAACTATAATAATACTCGAAAATGAAGCAAAATAAAAAATGCGTAGTATCTTCTGAGGCAAAAATAAGCTATCATTTCTCGAAAATCGTTATTTATGCAACTGACGTATAATAAGGGGTATTAAAACACGAATGTGGGGTGTGGTAATAGTATCACATGAGTGTTTTAATACCTAATTATGTACAGTTGCATACAATACTTTATCTACATCCATGTTATGAATCCTCTATAAAAGGTTCTGAAATAGTTTTTTGCAATACTAATACTCGTATCGAACATGGCGGCCGGCGTCATAGTATACGACGTGAATTCGAATAAGTTCTTTTTTTAAATTACGGCGCTGTTGTAGTGAAACCTTGAATGTCAGGATGGTTATTAGTTATTTTATTTACTGTGTATTAAAGTATTATTGTTTACTGTGTTTTACTGTGTTCTATGAATATGGTTGTGTAAGGGAAGGATTTCATAATTAAAAGCACAGAAAGACAAGACTAGATATTTATATTTCTTCAATCAAGCTTGTCAATAATTATTCATCTTTAACGAGAAAGCTATTGTCCGTTCGCAAAACTAGGTCTTCGTGGAGAAGAACGAACAAGAAACTCCACGGAAACAGTGTTTAAGTATTTTATCAACACATTTCTTATTTCTTATATTTCTATAAATTATAGTTATCTCAAACAGATAATATTCTACCTCTTGGACAATGGTCCAAGAGAACTCAGAATAATAGCAACATAATAACAATAGCTACTAAAATAACATGGTTGAATTAGACATAGTAACAATATTTAAGGTATAATATCAACTTACGTAACTTACGTGACACCTGGTAGGTAGGTCTATTTCACATCACAACGGCACTAGCACTAGCCACTTGAACGTCCACCGAGCAACCGCCTCGAGAATGTCATTACAATCCTTTTTATATCCTACTATCCCCTCTTTCCATCAAACGTCAATTGACAGTATTGTACCAATCGTTTAAAACAACCTATTATATTAAAATAGCAATATAAATTCTAAAATATATTGCTGGTACTATTAAATATTACGTAATTATTTACAGCAATAACATCTACACGATTTTTACAAGATAAGAGTCGTATATTTTATAAACACAATAACTAGTCAAATTAGATACTTCTATATTGGTCCTAAGCTTCGTAAATGTGACAGATGTCAAAACAGTTTTATCTAAAGGTGATTTTACAATGATTTTATGATTTTAATCACAACCGAATCAACTTCCGGATCCAAGGTAATGTCAATTTTACTTAATACTTAATTAAAAATATAATGCTAAAAATTATCAAAATAATCATGAAATATAACACGTGCATTACCTACAATGTTCTTTTTTTGAAAACGAGTTGCATTATGAAATTCAGTACATCATTATAACACCCGTTTGGATGTTATTATGACACTGGCTGTTTTAATGTTGGCAATAAGCTAACTGTTTCAGGAACTTTTATAGAGGATTTATAGCATGGGTGTAGATAAAAGATTTTAAAACCGGCCAGTATTTTTTGAGTTTAAGAACTTTTTACAAAATATCCCTAGACGGTGTTGATGTGTGTAGGTATTTGATGCAGGCGATGCATGGCTAGAAAATTAATTACGAGCTCCCGTTAAAAACAAATAGCCTTTTGATTTCAATAGGCCTAAACACGTAGCAAACGGCCCCACGGATCCGCCATTTTCGTATGTTCAACCGTCTGCCTAACAATGTATAGTTATGTGTTACTAGCAGACACGCTACGATCGACACGTATCTTGCTTAATCTGCGCAGCTATACGTACTTTTCCTACAGTAAAGTTAGTTTCTCATTTACCCTCATTAACGAGGCTACTCCTATCATCAGACTCTGATTACCATCTATCCTATTAATTGAGACCATTCCAATGAGCCCAAACTTGGCCGGAGCTCGGTACCTCTGCTGTAAGTTGGTGAGGGAATTGGGTATCCTACAAATGCCAAGTAATGCTGCAGCATCAGTTCTATGTTATTCTAATATCGCTGAAGTAACAGAATACCAAATTTCGACTGTGGAAAATGCTCACATTCATCAACTAGAAAAGAGCTGATAATCTTCAAACGGCTGAATAAATTTCTTGAATCGTATCTAAGAACACTCGATCAAGTCACCTTTCAAACAAAACAAAAAAATCTAAATCGGTTCAGTCGTTTGGGAGCTATGATGCCACAGACAGATATATAGATAACAACACCACCCTGTTTTCTGGAGGTTAAAAAAGGAAAACCGGTAATTTAATTGATTTATGTATTTTTTTAATGTTCATAGATATCTTCCGCTCCTCTGAGGATGAATATAAAACTGACCAAGAAACAAAATTAAAGGGACCCAAACCAGCCAAAGATGGCTCAAAAGATTCAGATGTAAGTAGAGTATACACATCATTTAAACATAATTATAAACAAGCCAGTAGCAGTCTCAAAACGGTGAAGGAAAATATAGTGAGGAAGCCGGCATGTCCCATCTTATCCACCAACCCGCATTGGGCCCGCGTGGTGGATTACGGTACGCTCCCTCTCGCCGAGAGGAGGCCTGTGTCCCAGCGGTGGGAACATTATAATTAAGGCTGATTATGCTATTTTGCAATAGCAGTCATTCAGGCTGTGTTGCTCATTCTTTTGCTCATCTCGTCCGGCTTTTTACATAATTATTATAATTATTTACTATAGTCCATATTTTGTAACATACTTTACGTAATAATTATATTTTAGTGTTGAGTGGTAAATCTCAGAGAAATCATTGAATCAAGGATACAAACTAATTGTCTAGACTTGGTACTGTGAGCTGAAAACCAACGTGTTTTAGCTTAGACAGTTTCTATGTTGGTCCGAGTGGGTATTGACACATTGTCTGTTTTGAGCAGGGGTCATTCAACCCGAGCGGGTCGGAAGAAGCGGACTCGCAGACTTTGACCTTCCCTGACGCCTAAACAATCAACTCCCTTCTCCAGGGTTTTTATAGCAAAGGCTTAAATGAACTTCCATAAATATTGCAAACTACCTTTTGCCCGCGGCAACGGATTTTGATGCGGTTTTCACCATCATTTTAGAGAATTTATTCCGGAATTTTTATACAGGGTGTAAGTGTAAACCGTGGCAATCTTTTAAGGGGTCATTGTACCCATCATTATGAACAAGTTTTACTATGGGAGCAAACCTGAAATACCGAAAAAAAATCAGCTGTTCCCTACATTTTGACAAATTATGCGAACATAAATGTACCGAACAGCTGATTTTTTTTCTCGATTTCAGGTTTAGTCGTGTACTTGGGGTGTTCAACAAAAAGTGATATAAAGTATGACGCAATTATCTTTTATTAAATGTTATTTTATTTTTCGAAGTAGTCATCTTTCAGGTTTATTTATTTATTTATTTAACTGACCAACTTACACTAACAGTAAAATACTACACATACAAGTTATAGGTCATATATAGGTACAGATATAAACTAAAACAATATTATAACATAGATATCTATATATATAAAACAAAGTCGGGTTTGTTCGAACACTTATAACTCGAGAACTACTGGACCAATTTTCATGGTTTTTGATTTGTTGTATTTGTCTCCGTCCCGAATAGCAGAATAACTATTAAAAACATAGGAAAATTCACAAAAAAATATGAAGAAAATTCATTTTCTCATACATGAAAGGGCAGGGCAATGTCTGTCGGGAAACTTTCATTCTTTTTAGAATTCCAAATTCAAATTCATTTTATAATCAGTTGTTCATTTGTTTTGCTGCCGTTCGATTTATTGAATTTTTGACAGGTCGTCTGGCGGGTCAGCTACTTATGTAGTATTCTAAAATAAAAATCAATTGCCGAATGTATGTAGGTACGCGCATCACTTCAGAACGGATGCACGTATTTGGCTAATTCTTTTTTGTTGTATTTGTAATTGTCAGGACAAAGTTTGTATGAAAGAAACTTCTACACAGTTTATTGTTATAACGTCAATTTACTAACACTACTGTACTAAATATGTGGAGATTTGATACAAGTAACAACCTCAGATTTTTTATAGGCCTACGGTAACAACCTACTATCCCAATTTATTTTGGGTCTGCGCAACATGTCCCTTTCTTCCATACTTCTCTATTAGTCGTCATCTCGGTAGTCACCCCCTTTATAACCATATCATCTTTCACACAGTCCATCCATCGTTTCTTGATCTTCCCCTACTCATATAGCCATTGACATTCATACTCAAAACATTTTTTTTTTTCAAATTAAGTGGCTCCAATTAATCATTTTCATGTTCTTGACTTTTTACTAAGTATAAATTTATTCCGGTATTTTACTTTTCAGCAAAAAATCTTAGGTTCATTCTTAAAATATAAATTAAGTTTTCCTAAACAATTCAAAATGTACTCAGCTTGCGCCTTCAGGAACTTCGCGCGTTTACATTAGAATATTCATAGCTAAGACAGGACAACGTCTGTCGGGTCAGCTAGTTAGTAATATAACATACATTTATACAGATTGTATATCTTTTTTCAAAACCTAAACTTCCCTTTCTAAAAAAATCTTCTTCCTGATCCCTTAAAAAATCGTTTACGGCGACGACTAGTCTCTCATCATCTTCAAATTTGTGGCCCCTGAGATGTTCCTTTAACCGCGGAAGTAGGTAGAAATCACTAGGAGCAAGGTCCGGTGAATATGGAGGATGTTCCATCAATTCGAAGCCAGCTTCTTGAATGACAGCCATCGCAACTGGTGTTGTGCGCAGGGGCGTTATCTTGGTGAAACAAAACAATCTCTTGACTGACTATATACATACTAGTAATTCTGAAATCAATATAATTAACACTGACATAAAGTTGATATTTGTTTATATAACTAAAAAAAAAAAAATGTTTTGTAGCCGCCGCCGGTCGCTAAGGGGGGCGGCAAAGGAGTCGTGGCTAAGAACGACGCCGCTAAGGCCACGCCCGTCAAGTGGATAGCTGCCACGACACCCGGTACGTTACACTTCTGAGTGAGCTCAATGGCGCTGATCCACGCGTCATGCTCGTGAACGGTCGCCGTCAGTGAGACTGGTCCATCTCTTAGCTTATTTTATGTTTTTGTTTCTTTTTGCTTTTACTCGGACGCTTTTAACGTGCACGTCTTTTTACATTGTTCTTACATATCATTTTAAATTCAACATTAATGAAGTAAATAATATTTTGCACCAATACCATTTAAAAGAGTGTCCCTGGAGTTTTTTTGCCCGTTCTTCTCCATAGGAATGAATTATGAATATAATACGCTTGAGAATGGGCCGATTCATTTGAAAATTCAAAAGTGCTGTACAATGCGTGCCACGAAAGATGAGACTTGACACACCACGTAGTTTGACTTGCGCAGTAGATTATACTAATTATCTGATTCTGATTTATACAAGATTTATAAGTCTCTACAGCTGTATGAGGTCTGGGACGGGAAGGGACCGGGCGTCATCAGGGCGACGGAAAGAGCGCGGGAGGCGCGATACTGGGGGCCTACTCCCTAAGCACGAAGACCGTAGTTTCGGCCTTCGCTACGGGCGTTTGCTACTCCGTATCACCTATGGATGGATGATTGGTTCGGGGCCCGAACGAAGTATGAATGACAACATGATTTGTCAGTTGTCCCTACTCCCGATGTGTTTTTGCCCGTCCGAAAAATTTAACTTTTACACTTGTTTTGATGGATCGTAATGTCAGACGGACGGATGAACGGACGGACGGAAAGACGGGCGGACTTAGGGAGTAGGCCCCCTGCGCTCGTCAAGTCTCATCTTTCGTGGCACGCATTGGAAATTAGGTTTATGATTTTTTTGTGAAATAAGTGTTTAATTGAAATAAGTGCTTTGAGTTTGAGTTTGTCGGCACGGAGTAGTAAAAGATTATCCTGTCAGCAAAGTTGGCAGTTAGGTAACAGCGTGGGGTATGTCGGACGATTACTTGACACCGTAATTCATGGAAGCTCTTTTATAGCATTATCAGTCCAAAATCATGACCGATTTTTCACTGACGTCTCCGTTTCAGACTTTGTTAAAATATTGAATATTACTTATAAATATCATATTCTAACCTATTTTTCACGGCTATTTGCGATTTCCCTAACTGCGGGCCGACCAGCCAAGAAGGGCAAGAAGGCATCTTCAGACGTGGCATCCGGCGAGGGCAGTAAGGAGGAAGACAAGAATGAGGCCAAAGATGAGGAGGAGAGAGTCGATAAGTCCGACACGCCCGCAGACAAGAAGGCCAAGCGGCCGCCCACTGTGAGTATTTATCACGCAATGAACACATCGCCATACTACACACATCTACACTGTCTAGGGATATTTCCAAGATATTTCACATATAGTAATACTAGCCGTTGCCCGCGGCTTCGCCCGCGTGGATGTCGGCTATTATCCCACGGGAACCTTCTACCCGTATGAAAAGTATCCTATGTCTTAATCCAGGTTATAAACTATCTGTATACTGTAAGGCCAAGCGGCCGCCCACTGTGAGTATTTGTCACGCAATGAACACATCTTATGCATATTAATAGTAAGAATCTGTTATTTTTAACCGACTTCAAAAAAAGGAGGAGGTTCTCAATTCGGTTGTATGTTTTTTTTTTTTTTTGTATGTTTGTTACCTCATTACTCCGTCATTTATGAACCGATTCGGAAAATTCTTTTTTTATTAGAACGGGTATACTTCCAGATTGGTCCCATTTTTATCAAAATCCAGCTCTGATGATGGTATCCATGAGGAATCGAGGGAACTCCTCAAATATTATAGGCATACATATAGCGATTTTGGTATTTTCATCAACAAATCAAGCGTTTGCATTCAGAAAGTATCATCTGGTGAAGTGGAACTGATGAAGAAGACCACAGAAAGCCACGGGAACTCCTCAACGATCATAAGTATGTCACGGGTGGCGATAAGATATCTCGATTCATAGTTAAGGGACTATGACGCAGCTTTAAATAAAATCGAACCGATCTGATGAAGAAGCCGGAAGGTAGGCATCGGAACTCAGTAATAAAACGATGTATCCTAGCCGTGTTTGGGCTTATTGGAATTGTCACGAGGTGCACTCTGGCTATAAATGATTTAATGCTTACTATATGCCGCTTCAAATTGCGCTAGGTACTTGAGTTGTATGTTATGTGTGTGGGGTAGGCCACCACTAAAAAGTGAAAATAAAAAACCACCCGACTCCCAAAAAAACACTACAAAGTGAAAAATAACTTTAATTTCGGAAGTCGGTGGCAAAAAAAATACGAAAGTAAATAAAAAGCCAAAGACACCGACTTCCGAAATTAAAGTTATTTTTCACTTTGTAGTGTTTTTTTGGGAGTCGGTTGTTTTTTTTTTTGTAAAAAGTTTTGACATTAAAGATACTTCAATTTTATTTATTTGTATAGATACAGAGTTAATTGGTGATAATATGTCGGCAATCCATAATCAGGATGAATTGCCGACATACTATAGTACCAATAACTGTATATGTATGTAGTCGGCTGCATCAATTGGGTACCCCTCAAAAGACATGTGGGTTCAAATCCGCGATAGTCCGAAGTTGGTTTTAGTATTTAGCAAAAACATTTTGTTATAATTAATGTATTGTTTTTGTGAATAAATAAGTTTATGTTAGTATTTATTTTTACTTAAGTCTGTTTTTATTATTGTCTTTTTCAATAAAACTTTAATACTTCTAATATTGCGTATAACGACAAGCAATAATAGGGTTGACATTTACGAAGAGTTATTCAACGTCTAAATAGACCAGAGGTTTCAAGACCGCTTGCCGTGCATGAGGTTGGAGATTCAAATCTTAAACACGAATTGTTTTTTGTCATGCATTATATATTTTTTATAATATAAAGTATTTTGCTATTATAAGTAAGTATTTTTTTTGAATTTTTGAATTGTATTTATTTATTTTGTTTTTTTTTTATTTATTTTAATTTTATTTTAGTAATATTTCTAAAGAATTTAAAAATCAAGAAAAATAAAATAGTTTAATAATCATTTAATAATATTTTTTATTGATATTATGTAACAAAACTACAAAATTTATATTTTACAATAATTTGATTTGATAATTTACAGTTAGTTACCTTATTACCTTATTAGACATATTTTGCCAACTGAGAAAAATGGGTTCCTAGATAAATGCGAAAGGTGAAGCAAAACTAGACTCATCAGACGGTAACTTCATTATAGATTAGTAAAATGTATGCATAACTACCCTCTAATAACAAACTATTCATTCACTGCGATTTCATAGACAGAGACAGAGTTATAACGCCAAGTAGATTGATAATTCGTTGAGATATTAACTACCTAACTGGCTTAGTTAGTAAGAGCAAGCGGTAATCATTGTATAACCAATGAGTCGATGGTTCGAATCTCGTCCGGGCATTAGAAACACTTTTTGTATTATTCTTAAGGATGTATTGTTTGAATTGCAAAGTTGTAGCAAAGTTACTTTTAATACAACTGGGGTACCCAATTGATGCAGCCCACTGTACATTTTTGCTGGTAATAC